>CANNZV010002183.1:110482-154115 GCA_947561585.1 Caprella mutica | reverse complement strand
CTACTATATTTAACAATAATATTTTAAATTCCTAATCCTATTATATTTAACAATAATATTTTAAATTCCTAATCCTACTATATTTAACAATAATATTTTAAATTTCTAATCCTACTATATTTAACAATAATATTTTAAATTTCTAATCCTACTATATTTAACAATAATATTTTAAATTCCTAATCCTACTATATTTAACAATAATATTTTAAATTCCTAATCCTATTATATTTAACAATAATATTTTAAATTCCTAATCCTATTATATTTAACAATAATATTTTAAATTCCTAATCCTATTATATTTAACAATAATATTTTAAATTCCTAATCCTATTATATTTAACAATAATATTTTAAATTCCTAATCCTATTATATTTAACAATGATATTTTAAATTCCTAATCCTATTATATTTAACAATGATATGTAATTTAAACCCTTAATCGTCTCTTCATTTTCTCCTCCACGCCCAGATTCGAAAGCATTGAAATGGATAGAGAAAATCATTTTAAATTTCATATTTTGCGAATTAGTTGATAGCTCTGTGTAGGTAATTTAATATTTTGATTTAATAATCTTTAAGAAAATTCGACAAGTGACTTTCATATTACTAAATTTGTGTGGGAAATGCTACAATATAATTGCTACTGTTTCTCTAATGGCGAATGCATAAAGATCTTTGAGTAAGAAGTGAACACATTGGATCTTGTTCATCGACCGAGAGAGTACTTTAAAATAGGTACTCACTTGTGTGAAGGAAAGGAGTTCAAACAGCAGGTAATTTGTGAAAGCTTTTAGGGTAAGAAATGAAAGAGTGTTTCATTTTTCTTTAGCACCAAATGTAAATCTTTTATTTTTAGTAGTCTTCATTTATTTTTCTAATAATCAGTTGACTTTCATCTTTTCATTTTTTGCAGTAGATAAATCTTTTAGTACACTGTAAGACAAATAGCAAAGTGATCTCTTGTCGGATTTAGTACTCGAGCGCCAAAAGGAACAAAGATGTCACAGTTTTGATGGATAATAAATCAGAAGGAAATTCTGTAAGAGAGGGTCATCTTTTTTAATGCTTTTAATACAGCAGCTTTGGGGATGATAATGGAGGAGAGGAAAAAGGTTATTTTAGTGGCTAACTTTATTATCTCTCACTAAACCTGAAAAATAACTGAAAAAAAATAATAAAAAAATAATTGAAAATTTTAGTTATTTATGAAATTTAAAAAATATTTGAACTAAATAGCTATCTTAATTAGGAAATTCCTTTTTACCTCCAAAATTAGCGCAATATTTTTTTCATTTATTTATTGGAAAAACTTTCGCTAAGTTATGTGAAAGAGAGATTCAAGTTTCTCATTTTTCTAACCATTTTACCTTTCTGTTTGTTTCAGAGATGATAAATACAAGCATCCATAGTAAATAAATAGAGAAGTATACAAGTTTCAAATTCATTGACGGTGAACTTGATCCGGTCTTCAGAAACGATGTAAACAAATGACGTCACACAAAATCAGATGAACTAATGTCAAAATGGGAATTATTTAGGTGCGGCAAGTAAATAGATAGAATATGTAAATAAACATTATGTTTGGTTAGCTTCCTGTACCTAGATAACTTTTATATATTTAATACCATGCTGGCACTTGTAAGTTGGCTTATTGGCAAACTTGTAAAATGTAAGTTGGCACCTATATAGTAACCTATTGTACTTACAATGAAGCACTTGAATGACTATTATCTAATATTATTATCTATTACCATTATCTAAAAGGTTATTTTAAGCACAATTTGACGAATGACATTTTCAATAAAAATTCATATTCAATCAGATAAATGCAAAAGTATCTTAGATCCTTCAGTTACCATTACTGTACATGAGATTTTGAAGGCTATTAAGTTGAATATTATACGTGAATAGAGTGCAAAAATTGACGAAAACAAAATTTTGGTTAAGTTATTTTCCATGAATATACACATTTAACTAAATAACAGCACAGTTCATATTTGGAAACAACTTGTGTGACGTCACCCGTTTCAATCGTACTATTAATTTACTATGGAAGCACCTAACACTCAGTAAAAGAAAAACCTGTGCATCCCTTTACTAACAATTAGTTGTATGGAGAGTAATGTTGTAAATGAAATAATTAGAAGTTCAATTCAACTGAAAAATAATAATCTGATAGTGTTTACTTTACTTAGCGATTCTTTAAAATGCTGCTAAAGAAAACTTCATTGAAAAAGAGAGTATATCCGTAATTCATCATGTAAGAGTTATACCCTCCGTTCTAATTCACCTCTTTTAAGACCCGTTATTCATAGGAAATAGTCCAACTTTGGTATTATTCAATACTCTTACCAAACAAACTCTCAATTAGTATTTTGAAAGGAACAGCAATCAATTTTCTATTTTTAACATTCTTGTTTTTCAGCGTGCCAATTAAGCTTTAACGAGAGCTGTCACCAAATAACGAACCTAACTGCCTGCCCCATGATTGATGTGTCTAATCCGTCGTGTGAGGTAACAAGGGGTCTTTGTGATAGAGTGAGATTTTTCTATCATTTTCCAATATATTGAGTGTTTTTACACGTTGGGTACGAATTGGTTTACATTTGTATCACTATGTACACTACTGATAGACAAAGTGGTATAAAAACTACCGCTGTCAATAATCTAAATCCGAATATAGCTGTGACAATGTGAGTTTCAATTATATCACTCTTTTTAACATACAGAGAACATCAATAGGTACACACAGAGACACTCAGCTCCTCTCGCTATCGTCGGACATGTCATACACAACCAATAACGTAAACTGGGAAATTTTGGAAACGTCAGTTGGAAAAGACTACATTTTGAGCATACAGATAGTCACATAGTCACTGTGTTTATTGAGAGAAAGATAAAATAGGAAGAGAATTTATTTGACACTATGTAAAGTAAATAGACATGTGTTAGTTTTTTAAAGCGTTGTTAAATATTACGCATGTAGTATCCATAGATAATGCGACTATTTTAAATAAATTGATTCTAACACCGTATTAGAATATCCAGTAAATTGATGATTTAATTCAGTAATTATTTTGTTCCAGTGAATGTTATAAGTCAGGACCATCTTTAATTGTTATAAGTTGTAAATTATTTCACAGTAATTATAATAGATATCAATACTATTATTCAAATGCGGTTATTACAATCAATTTGTTCAGAAATTAGTCTTTACGAAAGGACAAATTTTTAACAGTGATTATATAAATCTATATGTCGTTTGTTCAGGGTAACTGATGGGGTAACACTGATGTAGGGTAAAAAATCTTTTCAATACACTGATGTAGGGTAAAAATCTCTTCTTTACACTGATGTAGGGTAAAAATCTCTTCTATACACTGATGTAGGGTTAAAATCTCCTCTTTACACTGATGTAGGGTAAAAATCTCTCCTTTACACTGATGTAGGGTAAAAATCTCTTCGATTCACTGATGTAGGGTAAAAATCTCTTCTTTACACTGATGTAGGGTAAAAATCTCTCCTTTACACTGATGTAGGGTAAAAATCTCTTCTATACACTGCTGTAGGGTAAAAATCTCTCCTTTACACTGATGTAGGCAAAAAATCTCTTCTATACACTGCTGTAGTGTAAAAATCTCTTCTTTACACTGATGTAGGGTAAAAATCTCTCCTTTACACTGATGTAGGGTAAAAATCTCTTCTATACACTGCTGTAGGGTAAAAATCTCTCCTTTACACTGATGTAGGCAAAAAATCTCTTCTATACACTGCTGTAGGGTAAAAATCTCTCCTTTACACTGATGTAGGCAAAAAATCTCTTCTATACACTGTTGTAGTGTAAAAATCTCTCCTTTACACTGATGTAGGGTAAAAATCTCTTCTATACACTGCAGTAGGGTAAAAATCTCTCCTTTACACTGATGTAGGCTAAAAATTTCTTCTATACACTGATGTAGGGTAAAAATCTCTTCTATACACTGCTGTAGTGTAAAAATCTCTTCTATACACTGTTGTAGTGTAAAAATCTCTTATATACACTGCTGTAGTGTAAAAATCTCTTCTATACACTGTTGTAGTGTAAAAATCTCTTCTATACACTGCTGTAGTGTAAAAATCTCTTCTATACACTGCTGTAGTGTAAAAATCTCTTATATACACTGCTGTAGTGTAAAAATCTCTTCTATACACTGTTGTAGTGTAAAAATCTCTTCTATACACTGCTGTAGGGTAAAAATCTCTTCTATACACTGCTGTAGTGTAAAAATCTCTTCTTTACACTGATGTAGGGTAAAAATCTCTTCTATACACTTCTGTAGGGTAAAAATCTCTCCTTTACACTGATGTAGGGTAAAAATCTCTTCTATACACTGATGTAGGGTAAAAATCACTTCTTTACACTGCTGTAGTGTAAAAATCTCTTCTTTACACTGATGTAGGGTAAAAATCTCTTCTATACACTGCTGTAGGGTAAAAATCTCTTCTTTACACTGCTGTAGTGTAAAAATCTCTTCTTTACACTGCTGTAGTGTAAAAATCTCTTCTTTACACTGATGTAGGGTAAAAATCTCTTCTATACACTGCTGTAGGGTAAAAATCTCTTCTTTACACTGCTGTAGTGTAAAAATCTCTTCTTTACACTGCTGTAGTGTAAAAATCTCTTCTTTACACTGATGTAGGGTAAAAATCTCTTCTATACACTGCTGTAGGGTAAAAATCTCTTCTTTACACTGCTGTAGTGTAAAAATCTCTTCTTTACACTGCTGTAGTGTAAAAATCTCTTCTTTACACTGCTGTAGTGTAAAAATCTCTTCTTTACACTGCTGTAGTGTAAAAATCTCTTCTTTACACTGTTGTAGTGTACAAATCTCTTCTTTACACTGATGTAGTGTAAAAATCTCTTCTTTACACTGATGTAGTGTAAAAATCTCTTCTATACAATTATGTAGGGTAAAATCTCTTCTTTACACTGATGTAGTGTAAAAATCTCTTCTATACACTTATGTAGGGTAAAATCTCTTCTTTACACTGATGTAGGGTAAAAATCAGTTCCTTATCTTCGTAAAGATCTGCCCTCGCCAGGAGATTTTCTCCAACTTTTGACAACTCCTCACCTCCACTAATTTGCATGCCAAACTTTGGCTCGGAATAATTTAGAGGTGAGTGCAACAAACGCTCTAGGAAATTTTAACCACTGATATACTCTTCTTAGCCTTAGAAGACCAATATCCACACTTCGTACTTCGCTTGATTTTAGATATCTTGTATGTAGAGTATATAGATCTGAACTCGTTCAGGTTTGTTAAATAATGTGGTAATTAGTAAAAAATATGATTATAACTTCGGAAGAAAAGCTTCTATTGTTTTTTATCTTTTATGAAACTTAACAAATTTTTTCTTCGTCAATCAATATTTAGGATAGACATGACAGTACAAGGAATATGTTTCACTCCATATTAATATAATATTATTACCTCCATGCATTTGTAAACCAATGAACTGTTAGTTGTATTCTATTGAAATGGGAAATCCTGTACTCATCTCAGTTTTGCTGATTTTAAGAAAGTGAACAGTCCCTTTGCACTGATCAAGTGTTCATTAATTTGAACATAAAACAAAATTACTCCTTCATGTTTTGTAATTGCTGTATTTTGTAGTTACACTCAAATCAGTTTTGTTCTGATTATATTATACTAGTGTACTTTCCCGTTAAAAAATAACGTGTCATCATCAATACCAATTTATTTCCCATTATTACGTTACTTTTAATGAATTCAATTAAAATTAAATTTTCTGAATAGTCTAATTTATTCTACAGATTAAATAAATTTAAAATTTGAATAGAATACAACCTTAAACTATTCAAGAAAATGTTTTCAATTTGTCAATATTGGAAAATGACAACTGAAGGTAAATTAATCAAATTTTGTAAACAAGAACAGTCTTGTTAACGGATCCTTAATCTCAATGAATATATGTAAAATATGGTTTAAATATTAATATCCCTTTATATTATATACCTGCTTCCTAGTTTAGTTGACTAAAGGGTCAACTAAACTAGGAGTTTACCATTTTTTCTATCATAATGCATCAAACTGATTAATTTTTTCGCTGAAGGTCATATGTATTTAACACTATATGCTGCATATCGAAAACATAGTGATACTCAGTTGCTAACTTATGTTTGCTGATTGTTGGGTGCTGATCACGATTTGTGTTCGTCTGTACAACTTTCAATAGGGCGACCCATTTTAGGAATAGTAATGGTAAACGACCCCTAATCCTTGAAAAAATATTTTATGCATTAAATTTAATTAAAAAAATCCTGAGCTGCAATAAAAATGAATTAATTGCAAGTCAACTCAAAACATTTAGTTTCATGGTATGATGCCATCATGGCAAGGGAAAATATTCTCCCGAATCATGATAGTGTGACCCTAAGAACAGTTGATAAGGGGTATAATGAGTTTCAGGTGTCAGTAACGTCAAAGAATGTGCAAGCGAAAGATTATTCGAGTCTAACCTGCACGTTAGCCAACCTATTCATATATTTAACCATTGATGTTATGCTCTTGCTTGAACGATTTCATTTTGAAAATTATTGAATCCAAAATGTTTTAATATTCAGAAAATATAGATACATTGAAATGTTGCAGAATATTCTATAAAACATTTCAGTCATCTAATATTTCAAAAACTCTTGCTCTTGTGTTACATCCCTTGTGTAAAGTTTATATAAATGTTGAAATATGTTTGTCACCGTGTTCAAGCAGCTTAACTGATGTTCTAATTAAACTAAATATTATTTTAAAGTTAACATTAATCAGCGCTGAAAAAAATAACTGAAACAACACAACAAATCTGTTAAACTTATATTTACTTGAAATATCAGTTATTATTATGTTCTTCATAACAACTCTATCTTTTTCACATATGTGAACAACATGTTGAATATGAATGCATTCTATAATTAGAAGTGCTTGCATAGCAGTGCATTGAATGGGTTGCGAGAGCCAATGTGTAAATAAAGTCACTCGCAAGGTTGTACCTCGGCTTTTAATTAAATTCTGGCACAGTGAGCATTCACAGCGAGCCATTAGGGCTCTCCTGCGTGTGACAGTTGAACACAGGTGATGTTTCGTTAAGATCTTCCCAAGATAGTGACAGTAACCAACGGAGATAATTGTGAAAAGTTGATACCAGTGGATGTGCAAATCTTACTCAAAAGGAATTACAATATCTATATGCAATGGATCATAAGCTACACTATGAATTTAACTATGAAATAATGTATTCTAAATGATCTGCACGGGACAGAGTGGAAAGGTTTATTGACAATTCAGTAGATGTAATACGAGTAAAAAGTAATGCAATTTGAACAATTATTCAGCAAAGCATAAAAAATGCAGGGACCTTCAGAACATCAAACAGTAGAGTTTAGAAGAAAAAAACAGGGACAGGGATTTTTGTCTCTCCTGTTCCATCGTCACGAAGATGAATGAACTTTCAGTTGAGCACTTTTTGCTATTTTGACAAGTCGTTCAACTAATTAAGAAAAAGGAAATGAAGTTATTGTATGGAATGAGTTTATAGGCAAATGCATGATTAATGAATAGTTTCAACTGACTGAATGAATAACTCCATAACATGAATGATTTTTCTTCGTTAAATTTGATTTTATATAATAACTGGTAAATTACAGTAATGTATTTTTTTTCATGTTTTTATAAGGAAAACTCTCACAGATTTATTTTAATTACTTCACCTTCAGTGATCTTGATGATCTGTAATTAATTTCAATCGCCTTCTATATTGGCTAAAATGTTTCCCAATATTAGACTCTTATCTCTTCCTCTTTTAATTTCCGCTTCAGTATCTGACAATCAAATCCCCCACTTACGACAATCTCGTAAGCTTATTTACGACCTAATGTTGCTGCTTTTATAATAGAAACAACACAACAGAGACATCTTCTTGATACTCGTGTGGGTTTTTGAATCTTAATTAGAAACACGATGGAAAATAAATAATGGTGAATCATGGCTCTATTCAGTAAAAACTATAAGGTACACTTATAATGAAATAAAATGCTAGAAAAAAAAACGCAGCTAGTGCATACGTTTTAAATTTTTTTTTTTGAGATTTGGCAACAGTGTTATGGATAAATTTCTATCCAAATCGCCCTAAAGAGAAAAGAATACTAATTAGCTACAACATATTATAAATTTGAAGTTATTTACCATTCAATAATCTGAAGTGAACATCTCTACAATTTCAGATGAAAAAAAAAGTGGATAATGTCATTGTTTTGTTGTCGTATGTTTATGACCATTATTTTATGTCAGTAACAGATAAGTTTGGAAATAATTTACATTTATTTGTTCATTTATTGTCTGCCCATTTTCTTCTGGTGTCTCATTATTCTTCAGTCTAATAGTAAATCACTTTGGAACAAATTGCCTCCATACATAACAGATCTGGATATACAGGGTGACTCAGATAGATTTGCTCATAATATCAAAATTAGTAACAACATAATGCTATGTTGTGCACCTTTAATAGTTTAAGTCTTTGGGTTAAATACATACATAAAAATGTTTACCTACATTTTTACCTTCACAGAATGCGGGAAGGTCATATTTTCATCGGCATTTATTTATTTATTATCTTGCTATTCGCTTAACTGAAAAAGTTTTCAATCAAATTGCCTGAAATTTGGTGGAACGATTGGTCCATGTCCAGTGACCTGTTGGTAGAATTTTGGGAGCGACCCGGTCAAAGGTCAAGGTCATGGTCATTTATAACTCAAAAAGTATTGAACCATAATGCATGAAACCTGGTGGGACGACTGGTCAATATACAGGAACCATTTTGTTAGATTTTGTGAGCGATCGGGTCAAAGATCAAAGATCAAGGCCATTCAAAACTCAATAACTCAAAAAGTATTGAACCAAATTGCATGAAACATGGTGGGACGATTGTTTATTATTCAGTGAGTGGTTTGATAGATTTTGGGAGAAAAGGAGTCAAAGAGTCGGCGAAAATATGTGCTCTACCGAGTGCACATAATCTAGTTATTCATTTATTATAAGTATTTTCGAAGTTATGTCTGATAAAATTAAGCGTGACCAGATTGTTGCACTAAAAAGCGCTGGCATTATCCCCAAGGAAATCGTCATGAAGTTTGAAGTTCTTTGCAAACGGTTGGTAACAACATTGGCAGTCAAACACAACCTCCAGTAAATCAATTACAGAAAGAAAGCAGTCAATTAGCATCGGAAGTGTGATTTCTGCGGCGAAGAAATGAATTGATCCGAAATTCAAAAAGAATTGATAGAAAAATTAAAAAAACAGATTGATATCTAAAAACTACTCAATGAATGACAACAAATTAAGAAATATCTAAAATTACCTACATATAAAAAACAGTACAGACAGATAATTATAAGACCTCCATGAGGAAACAGTCGAACATAGGCAAACTGATGTTACAAGAGTTCAAGTAAAATCTAAGAAAAGTCTTGTTTGATATGCTCACTGCTTCTGTTGTCACCAATAACCAGAATGATAGGGTTTATACCCGTGGCTCTAGCGGTGATTATAAAGAGCCAATTGAGACGCATTAAGTCTGTTTCTTTCTTTCAGTGGGTGATTATTGCAATATAATGGATGTGACCAAATCTCATTTGGCTGTCATCGAATGAGGAGTCAAAATCAACAGGCACTGTTATCTGAATAGGTTCCAAGAAAGAGTCTATGGGCTCTCCGAATTATGTGGAACTAATTTCTTGTTTTCAGTAACAATCCGTGTTGAGAAAATGATCGAAGCAGAAGGCGGCCATGACAAAATTCGTATGATACTTATATATTGACTTTCTAGATATTCTTATTATTTTTCCACTTTTCCTTAAATTCAATATTTTCCATTTTAACTATTTTTGGATCACCCTGTACTTTAAAAGTTTAAAGCATAAGCAATTAAGCACAGCAGCAAGCTGATGAGTTTCTGATGTATGAGAAATACCAAACTTTTTGTCATTATAATCTTTGAACATATTATAGACAGCAAAACTTGACATTTTTTTTGTTTAAAATGTTTATTTGAAATACCTGTATCTTACAAATGTATAAATAAATGGTTATAACCATAATAAAAATGAAAGACTAATTACCCTGAAAAATTAATCATCGAATCAATTAAAAGCAGTTATATTAACTTATAAGAATTGGCTGATGTTACATTCAAATTTGAATAAAATGAAGTATCATGGCAAGATATCAGGTCAGCTCCGAGAAAAGAAACCATAACAGGTTTTGTTTAATTTTCTTCTTATGACAGATTCTTGGGGATTCCAATAAACTAACAACGATTTCCCGCATTTGTGGAGATCTAATTAAATATTTCAATTCAAGGATGGTTTTTCCCTGAAACTAATTGGATAAAGAGCTTCCTGGATCGTCACAAGGCGCACAAATGAGTGATTATTTCGCTTCAGAAAGATGTATAAAACATTATGAAAGCCATTTCATGTTTTATATTTCAGGCTAAATTCGACAGATAAAATTCTACATTTTATCTCATAGGTATGCCATTATGGGTTGTAAGCTTATGTATAAATTGCAGTAGAGGACCGTGCAATACGAAACTTCCACCCCCACCCCTTCATGGATACGATCCCACCCCTCTATAACCTAAGCCCCGCAGACATGAAACTCCCCTCCTGGAACTAGCTAACTAGTGTGTCTATTTAGGTACCAAATGTCCAAATCTGTAATTACCCAACTAATGTACATATATCTTTGTTTCGAACCTGTAATTACTCATCTAGTGTATCTAGGTACCTGACTTGTAATTGCCCAACTGGTATATCTGGGTATAACCTAACTTTTATAGGTGTCCACATGTGTATCTTGGTACCAAACATTTAGCTAACCATCTAGTCACTCTAGTGTATCTAGGTACTTAAATAGTAACTACCTAACTATATAGTAAAAAATAGGGGTTTCGGGCAAACTTCAGAATCTTCATATGGAATGGTTATAATAAGTTGATACGTTATAAAAGAACATTGCAGGCCAATTTCCAGGCCATTTCTGTATATTTTTGAGTTGCCCCAAAACATTTGAAATTTTGTACAAAATGATATTTTCCCATTAATTTTGAAATATTCGATTTTGTTTTTTTCTGTGGAATAGGTAAAATTAGTTGGCACGTTATGAAAAAACACAACATGCAAAATTACAGAATAATATTTGATACTTTTGAGTTGTTATGAGCCGTTTTCTTTGTAAAATATATTAATTACTATTATAGGTACAATATTTTTCTTAAAATTACCTTCTAGAGCAATCATGCTGTTATTGTGATAAGATAGAAGTAATTTAATTGAGAAAATGACTCTGTGAATTACATTGATTTCATTTTATAAAAGCATTTATCAATATTTTCCAACTGCAAAAAATTTCGAAGTCACTTGGATTTCAGCAATTGGATAATAACCCATGCAATTCGCTTTGTCAAAATTTTTGAGTCACCAAGTGTCCCAAATATTGAAATGTTGGTTTATTAATCAATAATCAATGTTTTTCCTCAATTTCTTGCATATGAATTTCCTTATTATGTTCTTCATTGAGCACCAGACCTCCATAAGGCTCCGCGCACACGAAAAGAGTGAGAGCGAGAGAGATTGCAAGATTAAACTCGTTAACATGGATATGCTTGCTATCTAGTGTGCACACTGAAAGAGAGTCCGAAAAGAGAGAGAAAGATTGAAAGACAGACAAAGATAGAAATCGCTTCTCAGATGATTTCTCGAGAATCGCCAGTTGACCACTTCAGTGTGTTATCAGATTTCACACGGGTAGGTGTAACATCAGGCACGCTCCGCTATGGAGCGGACATGGGTACAGAGTACAGACACATGAATTTATTGCTATTAATAAATCCAATTTAATCTGCATCAGTCGCCGTAATAGTTTTTAGAACAAAATTTATTCTGAGTTAAGCTTTCCCTACATATTATTTGAGTTATTAATTGGAATTGTAAAATGTTCACATTTTAGAACTTACAAAAAAAACCATGTTCTACACTGGAAATTAATTTGTTCTTGATGGTTATTGCAATAATCCACTGTATTTTTTGTGTTGTACTTTTATGTGAGCAAAGTAGTTCAGTATAATTATAAGTTTATTTCTTTATGCGTTTCAATATCCTTGTGAATTCGGAAATTAATTGCAATTTTATTGAATTATAATCTTATTTTCGAATGAAACTGACCAATGTTTGTATGGCCGTTCGGAATTAATTAATTACCACGCTACCAAATAAATTGAACATTTAATTGTTGAGGATACTTAGACTAATTCCAAGAAAAAAAGGAATGAAGATAGCGTAAAATCGGTAATTGCGCGGAATAAATGCATTATAATCCTAAGAAAGAAGTTAAAATATCATATAATTAATTCAGTTTCAATGATTAGAGAGGTTGCACACGCGTAGAGTTCAAAATGGTAATGAAACTTCACTTGTACCTAATCATTGTGGAATAACATAGACTGCGGTTCGTTTCACTCGACATCAGAAAAGTAGTGATTTATACAACTAGACTAAGGGCTGTTGGTAGGTAGTATGTGTAACATTATACGCAAGTAAAAGCAAACATTAGGAAATAAAAAAAGGTCCATTCAGAATGATTGTATGCAAGAAAGATATTTTGCTCTGAAATTAACTTCTCTTCGATAGAATTCCTTCACATTTAATATCTAATTAGACCAACAAGTTGTCAGAAGTTCACTTCACATCCGATTGAGAATTTTCCATTACTTTTCAAATAGACAGAACATATATATTCTGCAATATGCATGTCTCAATTGTTATTGTATCTGAATTAATTTCATAGTAAATATATTTGACCGGCATTATTTAAAATATGATAATGTTCACATACATAATATTAGAAAAATATTAGATTTCATCGTGAACATAAAAAAGAAAGTTGTTGAGTTATATATTATAATTCCAATTACTTGGCATCTGGAAGGAATAAGATATTTTAGCAATAGGATTTATTACTAGCTATGTAATATACTTAAACATATGCGTATGGAAAATTTATTGTATTATAATCATCAGTTCACCTTATTAGTTCAGAAGCAAGGTATTCCCTTGACATTATTTATATTACTTTTTATAAGTTCTCTCTAACGATGTGATCTTCACAATAATCTTCAGCTTACAGTTTTAGGAAGATTATTCTAAACAAGAAGGGAGATCTGGTTTTATTTCGAGAATAAACTAGCGGCGGCAGTTGTAAAAGAACAGTTATGGTGTAAGATTGGAGCTGTAAATTATTATAGACCAACTTTATATTCTATTTTATATATAATCAACATCTTTATTTCACAGATAAAGCAGAACTTTGTAATCATTACTTCCTTAATTTTATCCCCTGACTTAGGGTGGGAAAAATAATTATCATGCCTGCATCTCTGCTTCGGTCAAGGAATTAGTTATTTGTATGTAGTGAGTGAATTGATGTATCTTTCTACCATATTTCACAGAGAACCTTGCTTCATGTAAAGTAGATCTTCATCTAGGTCATGTGTATAGAGGCATATAATAATAGAGCTCATTCCATTATATAGGATAATGAAATAAGATTTCACACAGTAAATTGTTTAGAATGTGTGGCCTATCATTAGTTAATATTTCTGTAAATTATTTTCCTAGTTTAACGCAAAATGAGACAGCAGCTCTTATATTGCACCCGCCTGGTAACTATTGATATATAACTAAATAGAAGAAATCATGGTGCACTATTTTCATTGATATTTACCTTCATCTTGTTATTCACTTAACTGAAAAAGTGTTCAACCAAATTGCCTGAAGTTTGGTGAGACGATTGGTCCATGTCCAGTGTCCTGCTGCTAGAATTTTGGGAGCGACCTGGTCAAAGGTAAAGATCATGGTCATTTATAACTCAAAAAGTATTGAACCATATTGCATGAAACTTGGCCGGACGATTGGCTAATATACAGGAACCATTTTCTAAGATTTTGGGAGCGATCGGGTCAAAGATCAAGGTCAAGGCCATTTGTAAGTCAATAACTCCAGAAGTATCCAACCAAATTGTCTGAAATTTGATGGGACGATTGGTCAATGTCCAGGAACGATCTGGTAGAATTTTAGAAGCGATCCGGTCAAAGGTCAAGGTCATTTATAACTTGATAGCTCAAAAAGTATTGTACTATATTGCATGAAACTTGGTGGGACGATTGGTTATTATCCAGTTACCAGTTTATTAAATTTTGGAAGAGAACGGGTCAAAGCGGATGCGAAGGTATGCGCTCTACCGAGTGCACATAATCTAGTTATACCATACATTAATAAGTTATGTACGATACATAATTAGTTATCAAAGTATGAATTTCTAATACCATAAGAATTGGCTTTTTAGGCCTTTTGGTCTTTCAATGGTTAAACATTTTATTTACTATGAGTTAGATTATAAGAAAATGGTTTTCTCGACTTAAACTATATTGCAGTTTCTACTACCAGCTAGAATCAACTAATAATGGTTTCACATTTACCGAGAAGTAAGAAATAAAATATTATAATTATTGTTTAACTTTTTTTAACGGATGTAGACAATAGCCTATTTGATTTCAAAGTAAATTTTAGAATATTTATACGTATATATTCAATATTTTTATGATGAGTTACATTAAGTATACAGTAGTAATGGTAACGCGGCACTCTGGTTTCATTATTTTATACCTGCACCATCATAGAAGCGACAGATGGGACTTTTTTGATGAAATGTAAAATGTCCACTTTGTTTATTATCCCTAAATAATTTATTTTTACCAAAAAATATATTCATATTGCATCAGAACATAATTCATGCATGAAAGGGTTAATTGGTATTCATGATTTAATCAACCGATTCTGATAATATACGCTATGACGATCGAGTCCTCAAAACCATTTTCATTTATTCTACCTCGTAGAAAATGAAATGTTTGAGGAGATGCAATTATATAGTAACTTAAGTCATGTGCCGCAATTATTACAGCTTCTTATAAAAACCGAGGCGTAATAAAAGAGGGTCTATCACTTTTGTATAATGTCTTTCACTACTTAAATCAGATTTGACAATGCATTTACCGATGAACATTATTTGCGCTATGTTTTTAAATATGATTCTTATCTACTAACAATAATAATTATAGTTAGCTTCGTTTGTGCTCCTTAAAGTTCATACCCCTACCTTTGAGTTATTTCGACGCCTTCGACACAAGTCTGGACTCTAGAGTTAGAGTCTATAGATCTTGAAAGTTTCAGTGTAATGAAGACCACTTCGTCTATAGGGAATAACATAATATATTTTTTGGGAACACAATTTTTATCTTCAAAGAGCGAACATGAAATTAATTGATTAATTAATTTTTTGTGGTTTCTTTGTCACCAACTATACAGGGTGTCCCTGAAAAAAGTGTACTCAACTTTAAATTAGAATATTTCAACAACTAATGAAGATAAAGTTTTTATTCAAGTATCATTATGTTTGTTGAACCCTTTTCCTTCCTCATTAAAATTTAAATGAAGAATTATTCATTGATGTGAATGTTGTAACGATATTTTTTGATGGGTGGTGAAAATGACTTAGCGCGAACTGTGAGCAAACGGACATTGAAGTAAGTTACAACATAAAGAATATATTTATTAGACAACAACCCTATAATTAAATAGTTTTATTTCCAGGTTTTATAAACGTTGAAATAACTATTCCTTTTATAAATTATTGACAATATGGAGAAATGTGTTTAAGTACAAAAAGAAAGGCACATGTTTAAATTTTAACAAGGTTCGTTCAGACCACCCTTACAAAATGATAGTTAGAGTGATGATTTTAATTTCCACAGTCGTCAAAGTTAAAATTCTGATGGTTATTCAGATGACCAAATTGCCGAATGCTCTGATTAATTATTTCTTCGTTCATATAAGATACAGCTTTGTCCCTGATGACAATATCTTACACAAACAAACATGTCTTTGAGAACCAGTTGACTAAGTTTCTATGGCGTCAAAAATCTGTTTCAAGAAGTTAATGTCTGATTTCAATTTTTACGGGTGGCATTGTAGGTCATGTTTGATAATTTGATTGATTGAAGATTTTGAGATATTCAATCCATTTCTCCAAACAAAATCATTTATATTTTCCAAAAAGGAATTGCCGAACAAAATTGATTTTATTTTCATATCTTGTGACTTGATAGACCCATGTTAAAATTAAAATTTGAGCCTTCCTTTTTGTAAGTAAACTCATTTCTCTGGATCGGCAATATTTTATAAAAGGAATAGCTTTTGAATGCTGTTAAAATATGGAAATAAAAAGGTTTTACTGTGGGGTTGTGGTCTAATAAAGATATTTTTTATGCTTGAACTTTCCGCATTGCCCGTTTGCTGACCGTTCGCGCAAAGCCATTTTCACCACGTATTAATAAAATCGTTATAATATTCACAAAAATGAATACAACTTCATGTAAATTTAACTCTAGATGGAAAAGAATTCAACAAACAAAATGATACTGAAAAAACTGTTGTTTAAAGTCGGGCACACTGTTTTCTGGGATACCCTGTATTTATACTGAATAAGTTGTTTTATTTTCTAAGGGATTTTGTTTTTGATGAAGAATAATAAAGTAAATAAATGCTCAGAAAAGCATATACATAGATGAGTTGTTGTAAATTTATATCACATGTCATTCCGAACACTTTTTCTATCTGTTACATTTATAATTCATGCATTAAATGCAGAGCTTTTGTTGAAGCGAAGCCCCAGCGGTGCTTCTCATTTGATATTGGTAATGGAGATGAATAAGCAGTTCTCCCTCGTGGATATTACACCATTTTAATCTGAGCTGCTCATACAAGTTTACACGGCAGAGTTAATTAGAAAAAATAATTACGAGGAGGGGTGATGAACTGTACTGTTCACTAGAAAAATCATTCTTTATGGTGAAGATATATTTTGCAAATAATTAATGTTACGAATAACAAATAAAAACGTTATTACACTTCTCATTTTATTGCAACTGGTAATGTTTTGCACAGTCTTCTTCTGTTATGCATATTGTAGAATTTATTCTCATTAATGTATGTGAAGTTAATGAAAGAAATTACCAACTAGGTAGTGCATATTGTAAATTAATACTGTAAAAATAAAAAAGAATTGGTTCTATTTATAATATAATCTTCCAAAAGGCACGATAGTGCAAAATGGAATACTGAAAAAACTTCCTCTACCTCTAATATATTTGACTTTAGAAGTTTCAAAAGTTTCTCTTCTTCTCCCAACTCTCCAGAGCTTTTTCCTTTGACAAATTGTCAATAGATAAGACATGAAGCTGACCCGTAACAAATGCTTTCTCTTATATAGAATTATTGGGAAAAGATATCCTATTTGAATAAGTTCAAAGCGTTAAATGAAATTATATCACTTTGCTCACTCTTTGGTTTCGGAGAAAGCAAGTAATACATTCAATATTTAAATATGCAAACATTTCCTAACTGAAATTGAACTATAACTAAGAAGAAAAACATTTCATTATTTATTTTTATCATGAAGTTATCTGTATAGGTAATTGTTCTTTCCATCAAAAAGCCAAATCTATATAGCAGTAAAATTAGATACACCTTGTATTAGTTATCACCAAACAAAATAGTAAATGTTTATTATAATTTTATTTAATTACAAGCAAAGAAGAGAATTTTCCCAAAGGCTTCTGAAACTCTCTCTCTCTCTCTAGAGTCCTAGACAGTCATTCTCTATCGAAACAAAGAAAGCTTCCACATCTTCTCCGTGGTTGACAGATTCACTGAGTTGAGTATTCACTAGTCAAAGATATTATGAATTGCACAGAAGTTTTATCGATAGAAAGATACAAGTATAAACTTTATATTTGAAGCTATAATATATTAGATTTAAGAAAGAAGAATTCCAACAGTTCAAGTCATTTCGAGGAATTGAGATTTTTTTATAATTGTGAAAATATTTACTTTTCCCATTGATATATTTTTTAATATAATAATAATTATTTATCATCTATTCTAATTGGTACTATGCATGGATACCAATTGAATTAAAAGTTAAATAATAATTATTTTATATTGATTTTAAGTGTCCGAAAACATGAAACCGTGTAATAACCACAGAAATTACCCTAAAATGGGACATGTTTATTGTAGCTGCCTTGAAATAATTACATATTACATAGATTATGTGATCTATGCCTAAACGAACGGTATAATATCATCATGCCCATGCCTCACAATTATTATTACTTTTATAATAGCGAGGTTTAATAAAAGCGAGGCCTGTCTGTTTTACATTACATAGTCCTGTCGCTCCATTACCTAAATTCAAATCTTCTGAAGAAACTAAAACTTTCAATACTACTTTGAAGCAGCTCAATGAATTGAAACTAACTATCATGGGGAAACCTTTCAAAGGGGGGGGGGGGGCGTCTAATTTTCCTATCAAATATTTTATCATATGATAAATAGACATTGATTAGTAACGGATATGAAATATTTTGTCTTAAATCACTGTTTTTTCAGAAAAAATGGGGTTTGCATTAGTTAACATAATTTTATGCGAACATCTGGTAGATGGCGCTGCTTACATTATTGCCAGAACGTCCAAGAACAATCTTCATGAACCTTTATAGAATATTTGTTTATTTTCGGAAATAATGCACACAATATACTAATAAATACAGTATTTCTAGAGTTTTAATTAATAATATTACTCGCAGATAAACAAAAGTTTTTTCACAACATTAGTGGAAATACAACAAGATGGCGCCGATGACTCAAGCATAGCTTGTGCTACTTATCACTAGATGGCGCTTTTTCAAAATAGATTAATTTTTATTTTCTGAAATAAGCATTATTTAGATGAACAGAGTGTATAATCATACATAATTAAAATGCTTATTCCATTAAAACACATATTAACAAATGTTTATTTTACCCCCCCCCCCCTTAACTATATTTCTAAGGTTAAGGTTCTGTGGGTAACTTCAATCTCCCTTATTATAGGAAAAAATCAGACTATACCGACTTATAGCCAAACACATCCACACTCTTTTAACAATAAATAAGGAAACAGTCAGGCTATATATTCGAGCATTCATCACCTCCTCTAACTTGGTTATCGAGACAACTGTACTCTTCCAGCAACACTTTCGACTTTATTGCATGATCATTCAAATTATTGCAGAATATAATCTGATCGTTCTTTGAATTTTGAAAGAATTATTATAAACAGACAGAAAATCCCAACAAGACTGTAGAACTATATACTTTTTTCCAAGCAGTTATATTTTTGTCCAGTTATTCCGTTATTGAAAACTATAACTCTTAAGATTTAAGCACAAGGCTATACGAATGAAACTGCAAGATCAAATCTTTACTATTAAATCAAAAATAAAATTAATTTTATGAGGAATCAAGAGTCATATAATCATATTGTTGACAAATTAACTAAAGACTTTAAAAATGTAGTTAGATAATAAAGTGGCTTTTCCAACAAAGTGTGATAGTGCGCACGTACAATGGAATAGAACATTCTTTAAAGGGTAGGAAGATGAAGAGATGATAATAAATGAAACCTACGAGAGTCTTTAGTCTGTACCTAAACAAATACTGCACCTTTTAGTTTAATAGCATAACCCGGCCTATTGTAGTAATTACAAATAGCGTTAGATAGCTGATGGGAATAATAAAAAGTTCATTTTCTTATTTATTTATAATTAAATTCAAACATTCTTATACAAGCAAAATAAAAATTCTGAGCATTTCTCAACAAAAGAAATCAACATTTCAGAAAAGAAATAAATGTTAAATAAAAAGAGCACTTAGAATAATTAATATGTAGTAAGTGCATAATACATTATTCTGTGCCTCTCTACAGGAATTCCGAATCAGATTTAAAATCTTTGTCCATAGCCCTTAGCCCCATGGTAATTAGAGGTAAGGAATAGGTCGTCATCACTGTCCATCTTAGTGAATATCTATTCGGCTGAACTTACTTTCTGTGTGAACTCCACAAGACAATTGTTCGTGACTCTTTAAGGAGTATGTTCCGATAATGATATAATAACCATGTCCGATGCTGCAGTATTAATCCAAAGAGCCACAGAGCGCTTAACCAACTCAATGACGTAGTCTCAGACACCAACCTTCTTCAACAGCGCTAACTTGGCTCTGCATTCCTGAAATGAATAATTATATCAAACTGACAGGTATGGAATTAGCTGATACCAAATTATTTATGAAATTGCAATGATTTGAACCCATTTAGACAGTGTAAAAATCCAATAACTTTTGTCACAAAATAAAGTTATTGCTTAAATATAATTAATGTTTAAATACACACCACATCGACGGAATTAGCTTGAAGTCGTTTTTCTTAGTAGACATGTTACCTAGCATGCAGGCAGGTATAATACCTTTGATCCTGAAATTTTATGGTTAAAGAATTAAATATTTATATTGAATTAATTAGTAGGGTCACGCAAGTAAATTGCGGCCCTCTAATTTTTACTAGCGGCGCACTCAAGAGAGTCTAAAATATTCTGAACCGAAGTTACATAAAAATGTTGCATACCTATCAAAAGAAGCCCAGTGCATGCTATAATTTATTAATTTATGTTTTTAACGGGTGTTTTGAAATTATGATGTTTCTGTTGTTAGAAATTTACCTGCTTGACCCTAGACCTAATTCTTTAGTTATTTCATTTATCATCATATTGAATTGTATAAGGGGGGGTAAATAGTTTTATCAAATTAATGTAATGTATAGATTGTCAATGACTAACAGATTAAATATTAAGGCTTATTTAAAGCCATAAGGAAGGTGGCAAAACCGGTAGATCAGAGTGTCACTCTTTTTTCATACGCTACCTATTTAAATAATTTCATTAACCTAGTTTCTAGAAACTGTTTTAGAATATGAAAGGAAAAATAATACGGCTAATACCTAATACAAATGATAAAACAATTCATTTTGACAAAGTTTCCAAAATTTCCCAAGAAAATTAGTTATCAAACTTAAAAACTAGAAGTGAAAAGTAATTGGAATACTAAAATATTCAGTATTTTTGTGCTTTATATTTCGCCACAGATTTACGATATTTTAACACTCTATTCAGATAAATGGGACTATTTTAAGAAGTTTTACATGAATACCATTTGTTGTGGAAATTCTTCGTTTTCGGTAGGAATTACCTATAGCTTTCAGATAATAGTAATATTTTCCGCCTGTCAGATTATTTTGATCTTAAATCTTGGTGATATGAAACCATTAATGTAGTTTGCTGGTTTCGCTAGTTTGTTTTACTACACACTTCATGAATATATAATTACCTGACAGGGGGGTTCGGAGTTATATCTGAAAATATACCGCAAATGTACTTTTCCCGACCCCCAAACTAACCTCACCTATCGGAAACATAATTTCTCTATTATCTCTAAAACAAAGAGTTTCCAAAACAAATGGTAATAGTGAAAAACGCCTTAAAATGGCTCCTTTTACCTTTATAAAGTGTCAAAATGTCTAAAATCAGAGGCGGACCTAAAGCACATATTTAAAAAATATTCCTACATACTACAACTAACCTATATCAACTCATGGCCTCATATATAAACTAAACCTAAATCCACAACAAAATCTTAAATTAATTAACTTTGAGAATACACTTACTTTAGTAGCAGAGCTTCTATCAATGAACCAAACCGGAAGAGACGCACAAATATAATGTTCGCGATTAGTCAGGTGTGTCTTGATTTCACCTATAGGTGATACCCAGTGAAAATTTGGTTCTAAATTGGCTAACTGGCAATGATATCGTACTGAAAAATTAGACAAGTTACCGACACTTTTTTACAGCAAACTTTAACTGGGAATATCTTTCAATGCAGACCTTCAATTCAAAATCTGTCTGGATAAAACTCTTTATTGACACCCCGTGCACTAAAGTAAGGTCCATAAACGTATCAATGTTATATATTTACAAAGATATTTAAAAAAGAATTGGATGGGCTGGTCGTTTATAATATTACTTTAGCCCCAGCCCCAGCCCCCAACACTCTAGCCTTAAACAGAACTTTTCAATGCCTACTGATTCCATAGATAAATTATACACATCATGCAAATGCTATTTTTCTCCTTAATGATTTGCTAAATTGATGAAATCTATGATAACAATTCATAGTTTTTAGAGAATAATCTATTTGATAAAGTTCACCTGATGGTAGACAAAGGTTCAATAAAAGTAGGACATTTAAAGAGTAATATTGGTCATAATTCATAGCATTGCAATGGTGGCAAGCGCTTGTGAATTTATTTAATTGTACTAACAATGTATTGTATATATGTATCTTCCTGAATTAATTGGAAGTTTTTATTATAACTGGGGTCATGTTATTGAACAGTGAAATATTGAACAGTGTAAAGGTTGCGAGACATGGGAAGCTGTAATGTAGTTTGTTGTATCCGCTAGTTTGTTGTACTGCACACTTCATGATTGTTTAATGACCTGGCAGGGGGGTTTGAGGGGCGGCACGCCCCCCGATATACACACAGTTTAATAAATGTTATATCAATAATAAATTGCACTATTAAAGTAACCACAACCAAAGGAGTATTTTATTAATAAATAGTAACCCATAGAATGATGTTAAATTACTTTGTTTATAGATTCGATCTCTCATTATCTATCATTATTCAAAATGTGTAATTGAAGACTTAACGATTTATATCCATTGAGTTTTTGCTACTTAATGTATTATTTAGCTAGCTGTCGTAATTGAACAAAATAACTTCAGAGTCACATTTCTAAAAATCGAGTGAAAATTGCTTTCAAACAGAGTTATCGCAAGTTTAAGATATTTGAATAAGGAAACCATTCATAATTTTAAATGGCTACCACTATGTATGAACTGTTTAAAATTAAATGACACTCATAATATAATGTACTTTTTGATGTCAAAACCAGACAATGAATTACAAGAGGTAGAATAAATCAACTCATGAATATATGAACAATGGTGAAAGTATTGCGCTCATAGCCAGTAACATGTTCTACAAAAGCCATAATAGTGTTACACCAATGTGAATTTTAGGTAAGGAGTAATCTTCGTACTTAAAGGACCAACATGGCTAATCTCCGAAAATCAAGATGGGTAATGACCCTCAATTACTATAATGTTGAACGGGATTACAATTCTCATCTTCGTAATCCTGTTTTCAAAATTAAAAGAGCAGTGATAGGCAAAGAGATTAGCAATGAAGGCACAAGGCATTTGCAGTGTTATGTTGAATTCGATAGGTCATATAGGTTGGGGCACTGTCGAAAGATCTTTGGTTTAGCCTTTTGGGACTGTGCCCGTGAAAGTGCTCTGGTGAATTTCCGGTATTGTACTAAAAGTGGGAACTTTTCCCTTATTGGGGATTTCACCAAAGAGCAGTGCGGAATTGAATCAGGTATGTTTTTAATATATTGTCAAATTTATGCTAATATTTACAAAAAGTTTGTATATAGTGAGTTCCACAAGTACTTTATTCAGAAATTAAATAAACTTTCCTTAAAAATAGAAATAAATATATTTTTTTCCAAATCTTTAATACAATGATTTAATTTCCATGCATTACTATGCTTGCTAATTCTAGTGAAAGAAATAACTAGAATTTGCAAGCATAATAATGAATAATTATAAACCTTGAATTTATTAAAAGATAAGGACTACTAAATATATTTCGTATATTTATAACAAGCTTGTTAAATTTTAAAATAGTGTACTTTTTTGTGGGACATACGTACGGTATATGTAGTTTTTAATTAATACATTTAATTGGTTCTAAATAAAAATTTGACATAGCACAAGTACAAATTTGAGTCTATGGTTTTATTTCTCAGAAAAATATTTGATTTCTTTCTGTAAGTTTAAATTTTACCGTGTTTCCAGATGCAGCCAAAGTGTCAATTCCATTGATAGTGCAAGGCCTTCTCAATAAAGAAACTGCGACTCAAACTAAGCTTTCAAAGGAATATTTTGAAAAATCGAACTGTTTCGACAAAGTAACTATGAAAATAAAACAGATTCAACAGGATCACAAGCTGTTTTCATTATGGTCTCCTAAGTTGTTGAGGCCTTGGCAGTTCGCCTGTATCGAGTTGCTATTTTCCCAAGATGACAGGCAAATACTATGGATTGTGGATACTGTAGGGAATTTTGGGAAAAGTTTTTTGGCGCAGTATCTATCCATACTTTATGGATACCAACTTGTGGATGGCTCACTTAACTGCAGAGATGCAGCATATCTAATTTCAGAGCATTCCAAGGGATTTTGCTTTGACATCTCTCGATGCTCTGTAAATACTTTCGAATATTCAACTTTGGAATGCCTAAAGAATGGTTAGTCAAATTCTTGACTTGAAAAATTACATCCAACTATATAACCTCAATAATCACCCTTAACATGCGTGTTTATATTTCAGGTGTGATAATGACTGGAAAATATTCTGGGAGGGTAAAGAGATTCTCAAGTTTGCCTATTGTGGTTTTTTCCAATTCCCGTCCTGTGTACACAGCACTATCTGAGGACAGGTGGAAAGTCCACGTGTTAGGGAATAATCCTTTTGCAAATATCTCTAACATTGCGACTATTCTTCCATCTCACACCTACCCATTTGTTGCGCCGGAGCCAATGCCTGACCTCTCTGAAAGTTTCAATTTGCGGGAATTCTTGGAAATGAAGCTACTGCATACTATTGAACCTGAACGTGAGTGTACTCCTTGACATTGTTACATAATACTATTATACTAGAGAACTAATCTGAATTTGTCTATATAAACATATCAAATTAATATTTTTATTTCAGAACAAGTGCCAACAATTGCTGCTGATGCTGCTGCTTCCGCTGATGATGAACATTTGCTTCAGCTTGGGTCACATGATTTGGATGATTTGCCCAGCACAGCTGAGTTCATAAGGAACGCATTGAGGATGAATCCAGTTCAGCAACCACAAGCATGTGATCACACCACGAGAGGTAAATATAAAACTAAATTAGAAATCAAATCCCTTATTTGTAATAGTACTTCTATTCTTCTCTTGTATGTAATAATTAATGGATTTATTTGAAAGACGCTATAGCTTTTGTTAATATAAAGGTATCGCAATTGTTATTAAAGTGTACAATTATTTAAAGTGCTATTACCTTTTACATCTTCAGCATCATTAATGACGAGAATTTCAAAACCCGCTACTCGAATTGTGAATATTGTAATGGGAGAATTATACACGATTTATGAAAGACCAGAAGTTGTTGCCGAAATAGAATCCTCACAACATTCAGAGACGATGACTTCTGGTGGCTCATCTTCAGCAAAGTATGCACTGTCTTTCAGTAATCTCAAATCACTAAGTCTTCCTCCCTTCAAACCATCAAGATCAAAGAGAACTGTCAAACCTGTATCAGAATCGGATCTTTTTGACGATTCAGATTTTGACGATTCCTTCTTCGACTCTGTTTTTTTGGGCACTTCATTTGGAAAGAAGAAAGTGAAAAGGTCTTAATTGTGAAATTTACTAATAAATAAGTTGTAAAATAAGCTTTGGTTTTCTTTATTTATACTCTGTCAATTGATGAATTAAAGTTCTTTTTCAGTTTCTGAATCTCTGACATCTAATTAATTTTCCCAATTATAAATTCACTACTATAGCCTAAAAATTTCCCATTCTAGCATCTTAATCTGGCTTCAGTACTGACTGAAGAATTAATTTAGATTGGAAATTGTCAAGCTATAGTAATGCATGTGAAACAGAAAAAACTAGGTAAATGGTCAGGCTTCAGTACTGAAAAAGAATTAATTTAGAATGGAAAATGTACAGCTATAGTCATGCATATGAAAAAGATAGAAAAACTAGGTAAATTGTCTGGCTTCAGTACTGACTGAAGAATTTGAATTTTATATTTAACAATGTTGAACAAAATACTGTTAAACATTTTAATCAGTCACCCTGAACAACTGTCTTAATCTGACCAAAGTAGAACTCCTTTATAGTGAACTCCAACAGATGAATAGAAAACTGGCCTTTTCATGAGAGACTACAATAAATAGATACTTTTTTAAAAATCTATTCATTAATCATTATAGAGGGTATCAGGGTGGTTCACTACATATGCCTTTGTTACAGATGTTATAAGTTGTAATGGTAGAATTCATAGAAAACTCATTGCCATTTACGGCGGACTAAAGTAAATATGTTCACTACAGAGGTTAGTTCATACTAAAGGCTCGACTAATCAGGTTGGTTCACTAAATAGGAATTCATTTCTGAGGATGAGTTAGGCTTAGCATTATTTTTTTCCTTTTGCACATCTATATATATGTCTGTTCCAATTGATTTTATTGTAACCAACAGTTTAAAATAAATTTCTTAAAAAATAATTGATTTATAATTCTAAACTATTTTGAGAATTCACGAAGCTATAGTAAGTGATTCAACAATGGAATTTGTCAGACTAATGGCAAGACGGGAAAAATATTTTTTCCAAGCCGACCTGACCCAAAATTTACAAGTTAGAAGGGTAAATATTAGCAAGTTAATGTCACTAATGAAGATTTTCTCCAGCTCTTTGTTTGGTACGATTTGAACGAGATTTCTTAGGAAATACAAATAAACCTGACTTTAATGTGATCATCTTATCATAGATAAGTTTTTCATTGAAACTGAAAGGTACTCTATAGTCTATATATTGCTATTAGATAATTTGAAATTGTAGGAGTTAATGAAGATTTAAAACTAATTGTGTTGGGTGGGTGCTACGAATATATTTGCTGCTGGAGTTTATTAGAATTGAGTGATGAAGGCAAATTTAGACAAATGTATTTTATGCCAATTGAATAAAAAATTAATAAACCCAGCCTACAGACAGGTGTACTAAGTACAGGGACTCCAAAGAGAAAATTGAGCGTTCGAAGGAATTGAAAAGTTGTGTTAAGTATGGTTACATGATGAACCACCTAATTAATAACTGTATGTTTCATCTTTGTAACAAATGCAGATATTTCTATTGAGATTTAAAGATGTTTAATGTTCATTGTTATTTAACGGTTTGCATAAGATTCAAGGTGAGATGATGGGAAGAATGACAAAGACAGTTTTAGAATCATTGGAACATTCCTAACGATTCTATAGAGGGCTTTTTCAAATATCTTTCTCGAAAATTTTAGTTAGTCATGAAAAAATCTGATAGAAAAAAACAGGAAAGAAATTTGTAAAAAAAATCTATATATTTGTTCGAAATGTTCCAAGGATTCCAAAACATTTTTTTCGAAAACTAAAGCAAAAATCGAAAAAGTTTCATGAATAAAATGGTTTTTTTTTTTTGCGAAGTTGCATTTTCAAAAGTAGGTTGATCAGCACAAGTTATGTGCTAATCAGATGAGAGCTCGTTAGATACTGAGAAATTACTGGCTCTACTGCTAAAAAATAAAGTGATGTGAATACCATCTGGTGGTATAATTCTTAAAACTTGGATTCATCATATATCTTATGATGATTTTATATGAAAAAATTTTTATTAACCAAAATTACCTAAAATTAATGTTCACAAAATATATAAAATATACTTCCCATATAGAAATTTTAATATATCCATGTCTGCTAATGTTCCAATATAGACCAAACATTTAATTGCATTGTATTAAATGAAGTACATCTGAAAAGACTTTTGTTCTTTTGATTCCGTAACGTAACATTTTGTGATAGACTGATAGTGCCATACAACGATTACAGGAAAGGTCACCGCCGGAAAATTCTCGCACTCAATTCACTCTTGGAAAGTTCACCGCAATTCAGTTCTCCGCAACTTAATTCACCGCACATATGTAAACTTCAATTTAAGTTATGTTTATTAATCTTTATTTTTCAGTAAGGTTAATAAAAAGTTTGACAACTGGATGCATTTATTATAATGGATAGAAAAAATATTGAAATAATTTTTACATTACGTCTAAGAAAACTCCTCATATATTCAATCTATGAGTATCCGTGGAAATAAAATTACTACAAATAACAAAAATAAATACTAATTGGAAATAATGCAGTGTAATAATTATAAATTAATAACTTAAATTATGTGCATTGCCTCTTACATATTCTAGGACATTGAAATTTTCATCGTAGGCCAACACTAGTCTTTGTAAACGAACAGCAGTTTGAGTGTAATCAATTTTAATTTCGGTTAGCTTTTACAATTGCTAAATGCAGTCCAAAAACTTCCATATATTTGGATGCTCATATACCAAAGTCATTTGTTCATTAAGAGCCCTATGCCACCTTTCGATATTATTGTTGGTTTTTGGTCTAATTTCTCTAACAAGAATATGTACATTCCACATTTCAAAAGATTATTTGGGAGACCTACGATGTCCTCTTCTGTCTGGCCAATTAAATCATATATTCAGTAATGATTTATTATTTCAATACTTTCAGTAATAATATATTAGTTCATATATTCAGAAATAATGTATCTTTTCAATTTCATATTTTCGGTAATATTCATTTAATATTCCCTTAAACAAGTATGTACTTTTAACTTAAATCATGTCTATTTATAATTTTTCATATCATTGTGACATTTTGAATTAAAAAAATTTTACGGTGAATTTACGGATGAACTTTCCGGCGAGAAATTGAGGGTGGTGAACTTTCCGAACACCCCATACAACATCTCACACAGAGGCACAGAGCTTTGTGCGCCCCTTGGGGGCTTGGATTGAACAGCCTAGGATGGCTGTTTTATATGTTACTATAAGTTCAGTTCTTGCTGTTAATATTGAGCAGAATATTAGTGATATGGGACCAAGTATCAGTATCGACAATTTTTCTTATATCGGTACTCGCTATCGGCGGCAAATAGTGCGGATACTCTGTCGATACCACAAGGATTTAAAAAAATAAAATACTATTTTTAATTGATTATTTATCTATTACAATGAAAAATTATAATTTGAATTTACGTAAAAAGGATTTCATATAGATAGTAAGCTTAATTTTTATAATTTCATAATCATTTATAACATTTAAATTACCCAAAGTATCAGTATTTTTGAAAATCTAGCTATCGGTATCTGCATAGTATCCGTGAAAATGTAGGTATCGATATCGGTGTAAATCTAAGTATCGGTATCGGCATGATATCGGTATCGGTGAAAATCTAGGTATCGCTATAGTATCGGTCAAATTTTGGGCATTGTCCCATCCCTACATAATATATATAAATCATATTTGCCGTTTTCCCATCATAGTAACCAAATGTATTCTAATTGTAACTTTTCAATCTATTTCAATGCAATACAATGTTCAGGGGGTGCCTGAAAAAAGCAAGAGGACTTTAAGAACCTCTGATATGAGCTGTAACCACACAATATATTCACATGCTGAACCTGTGTTACATTTTTGGGAGCAAACATAGTTTAAGGACACCAGCTCCATCTGGTGTCCATTAACTACACCCGGGTTTTATTGGGGTCCATATAATACACTTGGGTGATATTTATGATAATTAACACTCATTAAATATAAAATAGTACCATTTACAATAAGGGATATATATAAAGCATAATAATGAGGCAGTGGTTGTTTATTATTGTAATAGATACTAGTGGCGATGTTGTTACATAACACTTTCAAAGCATTTGATGAGAAACGGTCAAACATCATGGATTCTGTTAGAAAAATTCGCTGACAACCATTCATCTTCTCGATGTAATATTTGGTGTGCTGAATACCGTAGCATGGATAGATACTTTCAAAATTTCAATGGTGTCTTTAAACTACACTTGATTAACACTGGAGTCTGTAAAGTACAATGCATGGGGTACAGTTTGAAAATTAGGTATCATTAAAGTGTACAAGAGCCCATTTTTGGTTATAAATTTGGACAAATAAGACCATAGGTTACTGCAAAGGAAAATTTTAATTTACCAATTCCATTATATTGAGCTCGAAAATAGATAACATTAGTTATACTATATTTTAGCTACAAAAGTAGCTAAAATATAATTTTTTGATAAACAAATTAAATTTGTGTACTAATTTTGTTTCTCAGCTTTACATTCCTACATCCATTTATTTATATTTTTTGATGTGAAGTTTTTTTCTCTTATAATAATTTTAAGGCTACTGCGATCGCGCATTTTGAGGAGACAGAGACATTCGACTGTTACGACGAAATCTATCTGAATAATAGACGGTAGGCTGAACGCTTATCATGCATCCGTTTCATGCTGAATGACATTCTGCATGATCGTGCGATCAGGGCTGTAAGCAATGTAATTCTTCCATGTAGGATGTATGATAAGCTTTCCTTGGACTTACTAAGAGAGTGGTCTACTATTTGCAGGCAAGCTAATTCTTCTACAGTAATAGAAATTGAACGATTTGTAGGTAACAGCAATGGTAAGTACAGGTTGCTAGCATTTTCTGATAGCAGCAAATCCATCTATGGAGAAGTGGTATTCATCAAAAGTATGAAGACTAATAAAACTACGTTTCTTCTGGCTAAAAATCGCATTGTTTAGAAGCAGATGGAGGATAAGAGCATTTCCTCGCTGCAAATGCAGAGGAATTTTCTAGCTGTAGAGTGCTTATTGGATATCTACAGTGTTCATTAATTTTGGCATTCAGTGTGCTTTCGCTATTGATATTAGTGATATGTATTTATACTCCGATTGTCTATAGTGTACTTATCATGGATAAATGCACACTATTCCAAATTAAACAAATTACAAAAACGTTTTGGTTTTTATAAAATAAATGCTACATTAGTTTCGTAAATTATGTGATAAATTTCGTATAATTTTGTTTCAGGGATGGAAAATCCATCAATTGTATGACTGACTAAATATCTCTCCAAAAAAATGTTAATTCAGAAGTGCTATACATAGGTATCAGGACAGAATAACAGATATTTGTAGATTGAAAGGAACAGCTTAAGTAGAGGCTTCTATCTTGTCAGGAACTGTATAGTGTATAACCTATAGTCCTAACTTTGTTCAAGATGCTTTGAGGTACGAAAAAAAATCTCCTCTTTATTCATTAAGATGATCTCTTTACTTCTACGGTCCGAAAACAAAAATCGGACCTTAAAAGTAAATCATGGAATATGTTGGACGGTAAAACTAAATCAATAAAAATTTCAGGCCGTAAAAGTAAATAATTAGAACTTTTTATATTTCAAAACATTTAGACTTTGTAAATATGATACGCGTTGATTGATATAACAAGCTCTGTTAAAACTTATATTACACATTCAGATATCAAATTAGTTATTTTTCGTTATCCAATATGGAAATCGAAGTAAATCAACCTCTTTCAGAGCGTTAAAGTAAAGAAATCTCATTAAGTTTACAGTTTGTTCTACAATCATGTTCTTAACAATTAGTGCGGATTTCGTACGTTACCGATTATAATATCTATGAAGAGTCCACTGAATTTCTCATAAAGATTGATCAGTAAAATACAAGTTTGATGATACAGTTTCTTTATTTTGATGGTGCCATTGTAATTTAAGTTTGTGAAGGATATCACTTATTTGGTTTAGTAAGCAATTGCATGTGTTTGTGGGTTACCGAAGATTACTGAGAGTTAGGAACAAGTTTAGAGGAATGGATAAGGACAAACTGGCCACATTTATGGTACTATTTGTTAAACACAATTGACCCACTGATCTATTTTCTGACTATACCATGGTAAAATTTCTCATTCAGGTGTTTAAATGAATTAAGAAAACTAGTATACATTCTTAATTTATTTTCAGCAGTTTAAGATTAGGTGTTGTGTTGATTATTCCGGGTTTGATTTAAAGCAAGACCAATTCAAATTAAAAAATAGAAAATAGAATAAATCTGCCCTCAAGTTTAAGTTAACAACATGAAAACTAGAATTTACCTTTTTTGCGTCACTTGTATATAAACTAGCTTTGGGCCACTGATTAAATATTGTCTTTGACCTTTCATTTAAATGAATTTTTGCATGGAATTATTCAAATCAGTTTGGTGTCCCAACGAACGTAGTTACAGATTTAAAGAATTATTTAGTTGCAAGTGTTTGCATGATTCTGGAAGAATCGCACGCTGCTTGGTATTTTGAAGGGAATAATGTATCTAGACTAATATTTGATAAATATTAAATGGGCAGCATAGCCTTGGGTTCATTAGTGGAGAGTTTTGCAATCATATTAAAGGGTGTTCCAGAGAAATCTTCAAGCATCACTCTTCGTCGCTCATTCCATTGTTTACATATGATGGTAACTGTGACGATACAGAGGCAGCCGTTGCTGTATATGTTGATGCACCTGAAACCGTTGCTGGTAATATGTAGCCGCCCACAGCGTGCAGCTAAAGAATAATCTATTCCTAAATTAAAAACCTATTATGATACATAAACTTAGATTTATGCATTATCTTGTTCACCTTTATTACTTGAAAAGACCTATAATAAATTAAATCAATTTTGTAAGTATAACAATTATATTTTTAATATAAACAAGATTAAAATATTAATATGGATACAACGAAGTGTATTTATGTATTACCATGGGTTTTGTTAACGTTGTTACATTATAACGGTCTTCAAGTAGTAACTGAAGCTCTAATTCACAAAAATATTCTTTTTTTTTGTGATTTTTTTCTCTGTCTGATGTCTTTATAAATCAACCTGTTTGATTTATGATGACAGCATCTTCTGTTTCATCATCTGTAAAGAGTGCTCTCTGCTCGTAATTGAGTTCATATGTAACATTTCATTTGATTTAGTTTTTATTTGGCGGTACAAAACACACTAAATCTCTTTGTTAAATTCACGCACCTCTCTACTAATTCATCCAAACTATATAAAATTAAACATGTAACCTTTAGGATATTGTATTCGACTTAGAAACTCATAACTTCATATTCCTTCGATTATTCTTCACATACGATGTTTTCACCTTTCACTAAAGACGTTCATAAATCACTTAATAGAAAGTAAAACGTATCAGAAACACGAATACGAAAATTTTGTAGATATTCGAATGCACTTAAGTCTCATACACACCACGAAACTTACTGTGCTCGACCATTAAAAAAGCTATCAGCAAAATATATAGTTTAGAGTGTTTATTATTGTCAGTTGGGTTTTAACTAATCACTTGAATGTGAAATTCAAGAACATTCCATTCATTGATTTGGGCCTAGTAAAATGTACATAATTCAAACAGCTACACAATTTCGTGCATTTGCTATTTATATATAATACAGAAAGTACCTAGGATAAGTGTAGCAGTTCGATGGAATGTGTAACAGTGGGTTAAATAATAATAAAATAATAAAATATTAATAAATAAATCTGACCAGTGTATCTTTACTTTAAAAAACAAATATGCAAAATTGCACAACGGTAAGATTAACGTAACACGAAAGTGGACAATTTTCTTATACAAATCGCTGAGCGTTACACGCTTTCCAAACTAGTTAGGTGCTCCTCTGAGCCTCTCGTTCAGTGATATATTATTAGCTCTTCAAAAGTAGTCACTTAAAAACTACTAACAATAAAGGTATGATGCAATGCAACTGAGTAATATCAACAGAAAATATTAGTAATATTTGATATTTTGAAGCAACAGCAGCCATTTTCCATCAATTATCACTAAGGCATTCACTTGGCTGACTTCACTATAAGTGCACTTTTGAAAACTAGAATTTCGTGATTGAGGTCGAGATGCGCATACCTTACGTCTTACAGTATTATAAGGCACTTTAATTATATCAATATTGGTACGAGAGTTGGGAAAAGATTAGAAGCGTGACGGATTAACACATGTATTTTTGTTTGTATATTTACAAATGTAATTAGAATTAATGGCAGTATTAATTAACAGCTAACTTGCTATGATTGCAAATCTGAAAAGTTTTTTCTTTGAATTGTTGTTAACTAGAAAAGTTAGACTCCAGCTGCAGAAAGTATTGATGTATTCCTATTCTATCTCTATCCTTCACTCCTATTGAACGTGAAGGAATTATTTCTAAAATGAAAAATACAGCGCTTGCCACCAACGATATTTGTAACAGGTTGCTCAAATTGATATCCAAAGAAATATCCGGTCAGTTGTCTGATTTAATAAATGAATCTTTTATTAGTGCTGTGTTCCCAAATGAGATATGATTGCTACCTGTGACAATACAAATAATGTTATAAATAAGCTGGCAAATGGAAGATGCCATTCAGAATGATAAAGCCCTTTATTTACAAGGTGTATTTTTGTTATAATTTCAATTATAATAAACTATGAAATCGATTACACATATTTCTGATAGAAACAACAGTTTTTATCGTTGACGGAAATATTCATTGTGTTATTTGATACTGCGATGAATCTTCACCACTCTTGCAGAACTGTAAGCGCCGTGAATTTTAAGAGATTTTTATCACTTGACGGATGGACTGCAACCTATAAATCTTTCAAGAGTTGTTTAGTGATTCTCTCAAATATTGCTACAGGGAATAAACTCAATGCCATTTTTTATCACAAAAACAAACGAAAATAATATTGTTCATTTTATAGGTTTCACACACACATAAATGTAATTGAAATTGAGTCTAAATGGAATTTTGTTTCGTGAAAACTGTTTTTTTGTTTATATGATTAAATATATATATATTCAGTTTCACAATCCGATATAGTAAAAATGATTGAAGAGTATAGAATATTAGATATTTTCCCATATGTCCAATTGTCCATAATATGTTTAATGATCATATTTTTGAAATTTAACTCAAAAGCTATAGCATCAATTTTGAAATCAAGTTTCATATTAAAAATGAATGTAAAGCCACTCAAAAGTGAATCCAAAACTTTTTGAGCAACACACTTTGAAAATGTTGAAGCAAAGGAGATACGATTTCATAATAGATTGATATATTTCTGTATCTTGCTTTTAAGGTATAAAAATATTACCCAAGACTGTGAAAAGCTAAATTGATTACTATTTATTTAAAACAATATTTAAGACGTGAAGAATTATTGGATGAACTCCTCCTTTTCGTGGTAACAGAACAAGATTCAAATTAGTGTCGTGGGCCCAATTGTCTTGGGGCCTAATTATTGTCCGGGGCCCAACTGTCGGCGGGCCCAAGTGTCGGTCCACGATATTCAATATAAATTAAAGTTGTTGTGAACTATAATTTCATATTTAGAGAAAATTATCAATGACCGGTTATTAGAAAATAATTAAATTAATAACACAGTGCATATTAGAAAGAATAATTTGGAGGGATATATTAATCATGTATAATTTCAATAACTTTAGACTAGTATTTGTTATCAAACTCAAAGTGCGCTATTGACGATGTTAAAATGATTTAATAAATTATAGTTATGAATTACTAATTTTTGAAATGGATTCAAATATAAATGTTTAGTATAAAGGCTTTGAAGTCATTAACCGTCGCGGTGGTGCTCTGGAAGGTCCTCTGGGCAAGGTCTTGTCAAGGGAAAACGATTTGAGAGATTAAATAGATATGAATGATTTAACAAAATTATCAACATTTTATTGCTGAGTAGAACTAAAAAAAATTGAATCCAAATGTCAAAGAAAGCTTCATTGCATTGGTAGATAAACACTAAACTGTAATTATTAATACAAGAAATTCGGCAAAAATCCGGTACAGATAATGTTGAAGAAAATTAAAATAGGTGAGCCATTTCGAGATTTCCAGTTTCATTATCGATGAGACAAAGTCTTTTTAATAATCATCGTAATAAATTTAATTTAAAACCGAAGTAATAGAAACTTTTAAAATCAAACGTTTCAAAAAATATCATTATTAAAGAGTTTTATCTATGTTCTATCCGTTAAAACTTCTACTACAAACCATCATAAATCAGAAAGATTTCGAGCCACTACGTAATATCAGTTGTTTTCTTCGTTTTTCTTTGTTTGTTTCATTTTACGGTAACTGGCTATCACAAAGAAAATGTTATGGTGGGGTCTTATAAGATGATGTAGGGGTAAATGTTAATGTTCTTAAGTCACACCATAACTTTCTCCCTTTAACAAAATAATTAACTTGTAATATATAAAAAAATTGATCGATAATTCTTTGAAACAATATTCTGCAAAATATCTTCAAGTACTGAAATAGTATTTCTTATTAAAAACAGGCAACAGCTAAACATTTTCATATTTGAAACTAAGTTTTTTGGCTGCTGTAATCTCCTCATTAAATTACAATATTAGATCGATTAGTAAAACAATACTTCTTTTAAATTGATGCTTATTTTAATCTCAAGCTTAATCATCTCCTATGATAAATCTAATAAAAATCCTTTCTTTTGTTTATTCGACTGATGTAAAAGTGAAGTCTTGAAAGAACTTCATTAAAATTGGGGAAATTTGACTACACATGCCAAGGTAGAATATTCTGAGATTCTTTGAAATGCGAGACCTCAGTTTTCTTTTAGTTGGAATGCTTGGATTTGTCTTTGGAATAATAAAAATATCTTGTTAAGGTATTTCATATTAAAGCTGTATTCAAAACCATTGCATTAATAATTAATTATTGTATTTAATTAACTTGATATTGTTATAAATAAAAACAAAGTAGGTTGAAAAGTTGAATCACATAATGAAAAATTATTACAGTAAAAGGATTTAGTTTTAGATTTTATGTAATTATCAACAGCAAAAAAAATGAATATAAACTACTGTTTTCCACTTCAATAGTATCCTTATAATTACTATAATATGGTTATCTCTACTTACTATATGATCCCAAAGGGAGGGGTAAGGGTGTAAATGCCCCAGTATACTATGGTTCTAAGAATTTTGCCAGGCGGATTTTTGACTGGCGGAATTTTCCCCGTTGATTATCAATTTCTAGGTTTTAAATTGATAAACTGTGAATTAAAAGTTTAAAAGGGTGGATGCCATTTCCATGAATATAAATCTTTTTAATGTAACTTCAACATATTGTACTCCAACAAGTTTTATTTAATCAATGTTAAATATCCACGAAATTAAAAAAAAATGAATTTGAATTTACTTTAAAATAATCACAGAATATCTTATTAATTTTACTGTTATATAATTTTACAGTAGTTTAGTTCAAATAAATACAGTATTGTTTGCTATATTCTCTAACGGCTTTCTTTAACCAGTACAGTATTTCGTGACGAACTATGTTCATTAATCTATGTTTAATGATTTGATAGCTATACATCAGTAAAGAATAAAATGTCGTTTTTTTTTCGGTTTCCTGTAGCTCTTCATTTCATCAAATTAATACGATTTCCAAAAATGAAACCAATAAGTCAAATTATAATAATAGAGTGACCCGTATAGCCATGGTGATGCCACAAATGATTATTTTTCTTTTATATGGCTTTGCACAATATTTATTGCATAGATATTGTATAATTATCGATAGTTCACAGATCAATTAAAATGACTTTCTCCATAATTATAGGTATCTCTATCAATTAAATTTTCAACCTAGTTAACATTCACCGATAACTTTGATATAAATAAATGTCTTCCATATTGTCAATTGACTCAATTTACCCTCAGAAGATGAAATTGCATATCTTATAATCCTATAGTAATAATAGGAAGAACATTTTAGCTACTTATCGGAAGACTTACCCACCAACAACATTATCAGCAGACCAATTGATGATAGGCAGATTGCATTGGATCAAAGGGATATCAATCCAATGAGGCTCATAGGGAGATATTGAAGATCAAGACAAGATCGGAAGCCAATGAACAATGTAGAGAATGAAATTACATTTGGGATTTATACTGTATAATGTATATGAAAGTATACAAATTATCATGTTCACTATCATCGTCAGTAATCTGATGATTGCAAAATGGAATCAATATATGAATAGTGCATACAGTTTTATTCAAACGTTTTGATGTATTCATTAATAAAAATCAAAAGGTCAATTTTGATTTCAGAGATTGCAATTCAAAAGTTGTTTTTGATGAATTGCTTTCCATTCAATTTGATTTCAGGGACACGAAAGAAACAGATGAAACACTTATGTCCGTATTTACCAGGTAGAAAATTCCAACAGATTGAGGGTCTGAATTCCTTTTCTGGTCAGTCTTAGTCAATGGAATGTTCACTTGAATCCTGGTTGGGTCAATTTGGAGCCGGTAATTGATGGTACTGATTCTTGTCGGAGACTCCATCTTTAATACTGAAAGTGTTCATTATCCCATAGTAGTAATTTCGATTAAATAGTGAGGGAGATACCCATTTTATTGTCTATTCGACCCCACAAGTCCCACGTATGAAGTAATATTTTCCAGTAGCGATCACAGAAGTCCAGATCATCACAGGCTGCGCATTCTTATGTTTCCTTCACACTCCAAACTCGATGATTCTGAGAGTTCACACAATGCCATATTTCTTCTCATCTGTGAACACTAAGTTGGAAAGTGTGCTTTCAGTTATCTCATTTAGGATGTGAAAACTTCTTTAAGCTTTCATTCTCAAATTTTCTCATGATGGTCAGTAAGCTCATGACGTTTCATCATTTTAAGTGGTTTTGTTCCCAGATCTTCTTTTTGCACTCGATACATTGAAGTTTGCTAAACCGGCTTCTGCAACCAGTTTACGGTGAAAAAAAAAACGTGGGTTTCGTTACAATTTTTCTCGTGAGAATTAGTTATATAATAAATGGAGTAATATATGTGTATAATGATACACATAATGAAATAAAAACAAAGTATATATATTTATTGTGACAACTCGCCACCGGACAAGTTGACATTTCGGGGCCGGACAACTCGCCGCCAGACAATTCACCGCGAACAATTCACCGTGAGGACAATTCGCCCACCTTAACAAATTGCCGTGTGAAATATGTTTTAGCGCTGTATACATCATTTATATATACAAAATATTATAAATAAATGATTCGTGTTGAAAATTAATTTCCATATAATCTAAATTCTTTACTATTATAAATATAGTGAGAGTTAATTGTAATAATTTTCTTCGTTCTGTTTGAAACTATTTTGCTAAAATTAATTTAATATTGAAAAGAAATCAAGTTCAGGGGTATTCTTCATACGTTTAATGACCTGTAAAAATTACTTTAGTTTAAAACTTGTATTTACATCAGTGCAAATAAAATATTCTTTAAGTATGAGGTCTTAGATTTTTGTGTTAAGTAGGATAATAGGTTACATTTACTATCACCTCTTCATTTTCCTCTTCTATTCGTAACGGCAGACATCGGTACTTATGTGTCTTTTCATCACATTCCTTGGTAAGTGACTGCATTCATGGAGTAGCTTTTCTGCATCCATGATCATTGTCACGGACTGGTGGTTGGTGCATGCCTTTGCTCAAGGAGTCACTCTGCTTTCTGACTTCTTCTTCCTGTCTCTTGTATTTAATTTCCTTTTGACGTCAACTACAAGGCACTTCATGTCAAAGCAGACGTTAAACAATACTAAATTTAAATTGATAGCTCTAATATTTTTGCGGCCTGAAATATTTTCACAGAGAAAATATGACAACAAAAAAATGGAATAATGAATTTTGTCCACTTCTGGTTAACGTCAGTCTTCAGAGTATACAAATAAATCCTTGCTAAAATTTATAATATTTTTAAATATATGTAAATGATGTATACGCCGGTAAAACATAAATCACAAAGCGAGTTGTCCTGGCGGTGAATTGTCCGGCGGCGAGTTGTCCTAGAACCATTTGGAAGTTATATGAGCACACAAATTTCTCACTGTTAGTCGAGTTAAAAAATACAAAAATATTATAACTGTGGTTTTATTTACTATTTACTCCACAGAAAAGTTCAAACATATATACACGACTGCCTTGAATTAGCATAGATTCTATGAAATAATTAATAGTAAATGTTTCATTATAAGCATTAACTATTTACAAATAAACCTGACACATTATGTGTAATGGCATGGAAACACTCAAATAATTTTACCAAAAGTTTATAATTAAATTTCAGGACACACTCTGCTATTATAGCAAATATTTTCTCATACTATATAAGACTACTTTTTAAAACTACTAAAACTAATTTTGTGCTATTTTAACAACTTTCGTTAGATCTATAAAGAGGGGCACTATACGTCTAATCATTACCATTGAGAAGTCAGTTGATTAGTTGCAAAGTCTTCGCATATCAGAATTACATTCAGGGATTTTTTTCTACAATTTTTTAGATTTTTAAAACAATCCTAATATAATTGAAAAAATATTTTTTTGTCTAAGAAAAAGGATGGTCATTGTTGCAGTTAATATGATTAATATTGATCAATTTGATCAAAATATTGATATAACAAACAGTGGTTACTGCATGTACAGTATTGTACATTAGGGTGGGCCAAAAAACAACATTTTGGAAAATAGCTACCTATGAAATAGTGATATAAAGTTGATACAGCAAAACCTCGTAGTAGACCAGAGTTACGTTCCAAGTTTGTTTGGTCTAGTAAGAAACTCACTTTATTAGTTTCCTACTAGACCAAAATCGTTTTCTCTAAAAGTAAAGCGGTGACTTTGATTTTTTGATAGCTCTATTTGTTTATGATAACTTTAATGCCAAAATAATGGTGACTAACATACCAATGTTGAAGGGAAACAAATTTAGAAACAGAATTAATTTTTTTGCTTCAATTGAAATGAATATTATCAATTTTTTCAATTAAATTATCATCTTATGAAATTATAATAGTCTTCACTGTCTCTAGTTTTCTATTACTTTTCACATAAATTATTTTTAGCACAGACTCTACCATCAAATCTTAAACCGATTTTGCCTTATGTTTTATACTATAGACACTATAAATAAATATAATACATTATTCAAATTAAATTTTTAACTTTAAAACAGTATTGTAATTATTACTCCTTGTAATATTTACACTAGAATAACTATCAGGTGACAAAAATTGTGTTTTGTCTAGTACGAGGTTTTTTTCCAGTACAGTTTCAAAAATTTCTTGGTCTAATAGGAGGTTTGTCTACTAGGAGGCTGGTCTACTACGAAGTTTTGCTGTATGACAAGTAAAAGTACGTGTACTGAAATTTGAGTGAATTCTGACATGATTAACAGTTGCCCACAAGTGATTCAAATATCAAAAAAGTAACATTTTTGGTGATTTTTACTATATTTTCGCAAAAAACTCATAAACTCTGATTTATTATCATTTAGAATAGGAAGATAGCTTGAGAATAGCTTATTTTGGTGTCTGTGCTGAAAAATTAGACAGGTACGACAATGTTTACAGTTGCCCCCACCCCTCCAAATTGTTCAAATTAAGGCACCGCTGGAGACTGTAGTCAGTGTAGTGCTCCACACTTATGGAGGTCTGGTGCTCAATGAAGAACACAATAAGGAAATTTTTCTACAAGAAATTGAGCAAAAACATTAATTATTGATTAATAAACCAACATTTCAATATTTGGAACACTTGGTGACTCAAAAAAGTTGATTAAGCGAATTGCATGGGTTATTATCCAATTGCTGAAATCCGAGTAAATTCGAAATTTTTGCAATACGAAAATATTGATAAATGCTTTTATGAAATGAAATAAATACAATTCTCAGTTATTTTAAGAATTAAATCACTTCTATCTTATCACAATAACAGCATAATTGCTCTAGAAGCCAAATTTTAAGAGAAATATTGTAATAGTAATATAGTTCACAAAAAAAGTGCTCGGGGCAACTCAAAAATATCAAATATTAATCTGCAATCTTGCAAGTTGTGTTTTTTCATAACGTGCCAAATAGTTTTACCTATTCCACAGAAAAAAACAAAATCGAAAATTTCAAAATTAATGGGAAAATATCATTTTGTACAAAATTTCAAATGTTTTGGGACAACTCAAAAATATAGAAAAACGGCCTGGAAATTGGCATGCAATGTTCTTTTATAACGTATCAACTTATTATCACTATTCCATATGAAGATTCTGAATTTTGCCCGAAACCCCTATTTTTTGGCCCACCCTATTGTACAGGGTGGGGCGTAAGTTTGGAAGCAAATGAAAGTGCATATTATAATCCAACGAAAAATATATTTAATAATTTACAGTTATGTATTATTACATAAGGGTTTTAAGAATTCAAAAATCATAAATTTATTCAAAATGTCCCCCCTTGTTTTTAATAACAGCCTCAAATCTCCTCCGAACTCCTCCTACTGCGGCACGCAACTGTTCTTGTGAAATTTCCTTCCAAGATCTCTGGAGCGAACGCTTTAAATCATCCACACTGCGATGGAATTTACCACATGCCTTTGATTCAAGATTGGACCATACCTAAAAGTCCATAGGATTAACATCTGGGGAGCAGGGAGGCCACATTTCTTTGGACCAAAACCGTGGAAGATGGTCATGGCACCAGTTTTGAGTGAAATTTGCAGTTTGTGAAGTCGCGCCCGTCTTGCTGAAATGTCCATAGAGTGTCATTACCGAAGTGATTCTTAGCTGACTCCAACATTGACGTCAAAATATTCTCAATATAACATTTAGCATTGATTTTGGCGCCTTGTTCCACAAAAATTAAAGGAGATCTCCAAGTTTCTGAAACGGCGGCCCAGACCATTACTGAAGCAGGTTTCATGGTTCTGTGGACAGTTTTTTGGTTGTATGGGATGTCTTTTGCACTTATACCAATTATTCTGTCATTCCTCCGGTTGTGAGCCATTTCCACTGTGGAAATTTTTTCGTCAGACCAAACAATTTCACCAGCTGTGCCAGTCTTCAATTCTCTCAAAGTGCTTTGCTTCTCTCCAATCTCTTTTTCTTTACAACTTCTGACAGAGTCTGTCTCTTTTGGAGAATGAAAGAGGACATCTTTAGGTCTTCTTTGACAACTCTTCTCATTGATCTGGGACTCACATTAGCTGTTTTGGCTAACAATCGTATTGACCTTTTCGGGTTCCTCCTAATCTTCTCTCGGGTACATTTTATCAGTTGTTTGGTGCGTTGTGAGCGTGGTCTACCACTTCTTGGACGATCAGTCAAGTCTCCTCTCTCATTAAAACGCTTCACACACTTCCAAACAGTCGATCTCGCTATTGAGAGAGTCTTTGAAATGACGGAATCTGACTTCCCGGCACGGTGTAGTGCAATAATGGCTTCTATTTTGTCTGATATTTTTGAATTGACTAAATTTTTGTAAAAAAATAACACTGCGACGTCATAATGTAGTGTCTCTACTATAGTTCAAACCCTATCACCTACTTAGGAACTTATTTTTAAGAATTATATTAATGTTTGAAAAATTGCTTCCAAACTTACGCCCCACTCTGTACATGCTTTAGTCATGATACTAGATCTATACTAAGTTGTTCATTTTAAATGATATTGTAACGAAAGTTGTCTTTGGATCTGTAATTTTAAAAGCTTAATTGTTTTCTGAACTAAAAATTTGTGCACTAGGTCCTGTATCGAATTATATAAGAACGGTTGATGGGGTTCCCCAGTGAGATGTTCCGA
>CANNZV010002183.1:0-110458 GCA_947561585.1 Caprella mutica | reverse complement strand
GTGAGATGTTCCGAGTCTAAGTTTTGTTTAATATTTACATAAATGACATGTATATTACCTGTCCTGACTTAAAGCTAATGACACTATAACTCTATAGGCTTTGATACCAATGTTGACCAACTCGATGATAAGATCAATCTAATGAGTCAGAGTAGCCAAATGCCAATAAACTATTTCTGAATGTAAATAAGAATAGCTAAATTCAAGAGTAATTCCAAGCTAGTGTGATTTGAATTTCCGATATCATACAATTTCTTTGCTTTTTTATTGATTCAAGGCTTAGTTCTTGTGAACTAGCCCTTGAAAGTTCACTCACTAACCTAGGGGCTGGTTCGAGTGAACCAGCTCTCTAGGACTCTTATAAAATCTTATGATATTTTCAAGATATATTCCCTCATTTAATAATTACACATCCATTGGTATACATAAAATAATAACGATCTATTTAAAATTGAAGTAACATCCCATTTGAAAATAGGAGCAGGTTCGAGGCAGTGACCAAGCTGATCGAAGTATGTAGTCATCCCGGCACTCAGGAAGCAGTGAGAAAGCAACGTGAGAGCCAAACTGACCGCTTTGGGGGCTAACTCCTCTCCGTCGCAACTGAGTAGAACTACTCTGTTCACCTGTTCCTTACCCTAAAGGTACGTTTTGCATGCAGGGATTGTTAATTGCGATCATCGCTGAACGCTAGTTCAATGGTATTTATATGGAGCTGTTCTGCAACTAGCGATTACCGCCGAGCTTTAATTCAATGCATTCCTATTGCTGAACGATCATCGTAGAGCCATGATAGCAACAATTGCTACATGCAAAACGTACCTTAAATGGTGATGCGCGGCCCGTAACCATGACTGATTTATTATATTAATAATGTAATATTCGTGGCTACGGGCCACACATCCGCAGTCAGGAAGCGCGCATAAGCAGATAGGAGAACGTATGGTTCACAGAGTATAGTTCTACGAAGTTATGACGGAGTGAATTTGGCTCTTAAAGCGTTCATTTTGAAACCCATGTTTCGCTCTCACTGCTCCCTGACTGCTAGGATGACTACTACGATCGGTTTAACCAAAGACAATATAAGATAGACGCTCAACTCCATGTTATAAAATACGGAGCATGTTTGCACTGACGTCAGCACTCGGACTCAACTTCTAGCCAATCAGCGTTAATGTACACCTACAACTTGGTGTCTTCAAAGACAATATAAGATAGACGCTCAACTCCATGTTATAAAATACAGTGTATGTTTGCACTGACGTAAGAACTCTGACCCAACTTCTAGCCACTCAGCGTTAAGGTATACCTACAACTTAGTGTCGTCTAGACAATATTCTACCTATACTCGCTTGGTATACCTAGTTATGACTATTCTCCGAATAGAAGTTAGATTATATACAAAATACTAAATTGAACCACATATGCGATCTTGTAAACTTCATTAATAATAAAGTAATTAGTTCTCTGATCACTAATCAGTAGCGAGTATTTATATTTCTAATGACTTCACTTGTTAAACTAAAGATAATCCTTCTGTGAATTTCAAGGGAGGGGGGGGGGGGGGGTCGTACGTTTATTATTGGTGTGACGTATGCTACTGATCTCTTCTGATTGGTTGTTATTACTTTTGCATGTGCCCTATCAAGTTGAGCGTCTATCTTATATTGTCTTTGGTTTAACCGCTACCTCAAACCTGCTCCTATTTTCAATAGCGTAGCACCTATATAAGAAACAAGCTCGGTGTGTGCATTTTTGGCACGTATCGCTAAGGGTGACAGTTACGAAACGGACTTTCAGGCTGCTTTAGAATGATATGAACTTTTAAATTTGTTAGGTAGCTATCCGATACAATTTGTAGGAAAATTAAGACTAGGATTTTAAGTATCATCTCTTCGTGCATTGTTTGTGACATCACTAATCTTACTGCGTTAAATATACGTAATCTTCGATTTGCATTGATAATGTTTTGTTTTATGTTCAAATTTAATTCTATACCTATCAATCTTGATTTGTGACTTAAGGTTGATATGCACTCTCACAATACTCGCAATACTTTAGCTTTCTGTGTTCCTATGATAAAAAAATCCCATTCTCAAAAATGTATCTCTTGGTATCCGGCGGTTTTTCCTAAAACGAATTTGACGAAACCAAATTCTCCGAATATGAATTTGCCGAAACCCAAATTTGTCGAAAACGGATTCGCCGAAAGCCGAATGCCAATTTTCGGCAAATTTTGTTTCGGCAAATTCGTTTTCGGAAAATCAGCCTAGACCCGTATCTCTTATATATCTGTTAAAGGTTGGAATTCTTTACCTGTTTCTGTGTCGGATGATGGTGACGTCCCATCATTTAATAGAAAATTGAAGAGTATTATGTTGAATAAATATTAGTTACTTTATACATTTATCTATGCATTTTGTCATATATATTGAGAATTTATATTTTGTGTGTTTTTATTTGAAAAAAAAATAAATGTGTTGGTATATGAATTAAGATGTTTACATTCTTCTAAATTCACGTTGAAGCAGTTATTTCTGGGGAGTTATTAGGAATAACTTAAGATGAATACAATTTTCTCTTGTCTTTCTGTCTTCTTCGTTTTCCTTGTATCTTCTCTCTTCTTGGTTCTTTCTATCGCAACAATGAAATCGCAAGTATTAGTTTGTCATTTTTTAAAAACAGTTTCCATTATTCACATTGAAACAGTTTAATTCTCAGTAGCTACTAGGAATATCTTCAGGTGAATAACTATAATGATGGGAGGATCCCAACTCGCCATTGTGAATGCGGGTGAGCACTCAGGCAGCAGGTGGGCCAATAATTATGTACTGAATCTCCTTTGAACAGATCTAGAGGCTAGTTGTTGAAATCCTCCAGCCTCCCAATTCTTTCAAGAAATGTAAAAAGATGCGAAAAAAGTTGAGAGTCCTGGTAATTCTATGGAGGTCCGTTAGAAATCCGTCCAGAGTATTGTCCCTAGTCCTGTGATAAGACGGATATTCTTCAACAATGTGAGATCTTGTCTCTGGGCTAAGACCACATCGTCGGCAAGTATCATTGGCCAATTTTCCAGTAATCCTGTTATGGGATCCAATGTTTCCGTGCCCTGTTGAAATTTGCAGGTTAAACCTTCAGGTCAACGACAGTAGTCTTAGACAGCTTCTCCTATCAACAGGCCGCTCGAAGAGCTCTTTGGCTCATCTTCTTCGGAGCTTTCTGCAATCCACCGATAAGCTAAAAAGTTTACATGAACTACTATATGGCACTGGTAGAAAGGGTTCGGTCCTTCACATGAGGTCTTAGCTGCTTTCTTCGCTACGAAATCGGCAATTTTATTACCAACGTAAGCTGCCCCAGAGATTTCAAAGCGTTTACGTATCGGTTTACCGTATTGCTCCTGATCCTCAGACTAACCACGACTTTGATTGCCGCTTGACTATCTGAGTATATGATAACTCTCTGTACATCAGGTTCTCAGAAGATGATGCTGGTCAGTCCTTTTGCAGCTAGCAAGATCGCCAATATCTCTGCCTGGAAAACGGAAGAGTGATACCCTAGATATTCAACTAGGTCAGTTACATTTCCACCAGGGAAGTGAACTCCTGCACCTGTTCTGCCAGATTCAAACTTAGTCATCCGTAAAACGGTAGCCGGTAAATTGCTCGAAAGACAATTGCTCGAATGAACAAAATTGCTCGAATTATAAAATTGCACAGTTTTAGATTTTATAGAAGACAGTTATTCATGAAGTGGAGCTGCACCTAACAATCCTTGTTTCTTTTTAGTAATTTATCATTAATCATTCTATAAATGATTTTAATTATTACTCATTTTGCATAACCTTTTTTTTAGACCGTTTGTGTCATCTCGTATGTAACATGTGAATTGGAATCACGTGGAAAATCACTACTATTAGTTTCTTGTTTTTTTTATCTTAAAACCCGAAAACTTATTTATTACTAGCCTATCTGTATGTGGCACCTCAATAGGTGAAATAACTCAAAGTTATGGCAGAGTTTAAATAAATCTACAATTTTTTTCAGATTTTATGATAAAAGAACATGAATAGTAGTGATTCACTACATGATTCCAATTCACATGGTACATACATGACAAAAACGGTCTAGAAAAAGATAATGCAGAATGAGTAATAATTAAAATCATTTATAGAATGATTAATGATCAATTACTAAAAAGAAACAAACATTGTTAGGTGCAGCTCCACTTCATGAATAACTGACTTCTATAAAATCGAAAACTGTGCAATTTTATAATTCGAGCAATATTATAATTCGAGCAATAATAATTGTTCTTTCGAGCAATTTACCTAGAACCCCGTAAAACAGACCACAGTCGAATCTTCCACTGTGTGGTCGGAGATCACATTACTCATCTTAAATCTCACTTGTAGATTTTCCCGAGGGCTGTTTAGGTCTCCTGGGAAGGCTAGAACAGGTTGGTCTCATGAGTTCCTATTACACCAATTCACATGGCTCTGATGAGTCAAAGTTTCTTTGATGTAACTACCTACCCCTCCATAAACTCATCTGCTTCAAACGGTAGCCACCTGACACCGATGTCCCTTTGAGATAAGAAGTCAAAGGTGGCAGGCCAAGGAGCATCTCTAATGTGGCTGTGGGCGTTCTGGGATAGGCTGATGAAATGGCATTACATGCATGACGCTGCAATGTGGACAGCTTCAGGTCGCACGTCCGAGTCTCCAGCCCCGCCGCCCAAACCGCAACAGCGTAGCTCATAATAAGTCGAATCATGGTCGTAATATATGTCGCATGTCTAATGAAACATACTTCTATCTATAGCGAGATGACCTGATGGTAGAGATGTTTCAGTCCTGATATCTTTTGTATTAGGATGATTTACCGTCTATATCTTTGTCAATTTTTGTTGTAGAGAGCTATGACCGCGGTCTTATTTGAAAGAAAAACAGGTGGATTCTCCGAATATGTGTTTGCCTAATCCCAAATTTGCCGAAAACGAATTTGTCGAAGGACAAATTTTCCTAAGATGAATTTGTCGAAAATCAAATTTAATGTATTTAAAAAGTACATTCTGTGGGACTTAATATGTCTCATCATTGTATCTTATGCATAAAAAAACACATTTCTTATATGGATTTGATATTACTATTGCTATATAAATTTGTATTCCGCTAATTCTGTATCATTTTGATAAGTTCATATATCTAACTGTATATATTAAATATTAATGTGTATAGGTATGACATTACTAATAAAGAGTTGATAAAAATCAATGTTTTAAACTGAAACAAATTTATTCATGCAAGTAACACTATCTTTGAAGACAGAGGTATATATGAAAGATAACTAATAGATATGTTATTCATTACTAATCATATAAAGTTGTTCACATGTAGTTTATTTAACTCGCCGTGATATATATCATCCCTGCATGAAGACAAAGCAGTGAACATTGATTATTCACAAAATAAAATGAATAAATACGTTAGTAACACACAATCTAAAAACAAGCCAAACGCTCAAATGAAAGAAATGTAACATGCTTTCAAAACTGACAGACATAATAAAACTTGAATATCTATAAAATAATAATAAGGACAAAGAATCATTTTGTGGACAAAGATCAACAATTACAATGATTAACGAGGAGATGGAACAATTAAAGTATCATTTAGTGTAACTAAGGGTTAATTATGATTCCGTTATTTCGTTTCTTTTCTGTAACTTCTGTATAATTTTACATTTTGTTTTAAATAGGTCTTTCGGTAAATTTTACTTTCGGCAAATCTTCACTTCGGCGAATCTTTTTTCGACAAATTTGAGTTTCGGCAAATTCGTATTCGGAGAATCCGGTTCGGCGAATTATTTTTAGGAGAATTTGGTTTCGGCCAATCCGCCGGGTACCCTCCATAATATTACATTTTAGATATCTGAATCAGAAATTTATTAAAAAAATATTCTTTCAAATATAATTCCCAAAATAAACTTTCAAATCTGGAGCTAATATAAAGTGCAGAAGTCACTCCTAAAACATTCATTTTCTACTAAAAAAACTACTTTTCTTAAACAAAAATTTAGCCAAAAGTTAGGAGGAACAATTACATTTTATTTTGTCTTGTTCTACATGTTCACCAAATATCATAACACTCGATTTTGAATAAAGAAAAATTCCGAAGGGTATCAATCTATACTTAACTTTGATATATTTTATTTCTTGTAGTTCTCCCTCTAACCTGTTCTCTTTATTCCCAAGAAGGAAATTGTGTACGTCAGTACCTAATGATTATCAGAATGTGGTGTAAAAATAACCGTTAAATGTATATACCTATTTAACGTCTATTCATTTGGTTGCGAGTAAATAATGTTTATATGTATAAATATTTTGAATTTGTGTTTCCTAGTTGCACAGTCAATCTTAGTACTATATTATAATTGAATATTTCTAAAATACTTTTCTTATTTTTTTAAGCAATAATTGTCGTTTCTCTAACTCTGTGAACCCTTGACTCGATTATTAGGTCTTTTAGTTAGTTTTTGGTTGATAAATAACCCTACCACTACAACACTACTAGATGTGAATGTTCTTATTATTAAATTCAAATCTTGCAGTCATTCCATCGGTTGGCGACTCTAAGGCTAGAAAGTAAAAGGTTACCTACTAACACTAAGAATATAGTTTTATAAATATTGTTCCTTGTGAATATATTTTTTAGAATATTACTTTTAAGGTTATTTAAATCATTGATTGGTTATGGAGATTGACCAAGAAGAGCATCGGGGAGCTTGCGCTCCCGAAACCCCCATGTCAGTCAGGTCTTTAAGTAATAATGAAGTGTGCAGTAAAACAAACTAGCGGATGCAACAAACTACATTACAGCCATCACAGTTGATAGTATCAAAGCTCTTATTATTTGAAATGAAATTTAGTTGAACTCATAACAACTACAGTATATGCAAATAATAGGAGCCAACCGAAGGCATAGAACTTACTGTTTAGTGTTCCTTCCCCTTGTAGAAGGTATTCTAATACCTTCTAACACATAAAAATGTATTATTTAAAATTAATTATTTTATTTTAATTATTTTTATTTAATTAGTAATTAAATTACAGTATTAATACTATTGCATTGTACTTACTATTGTATTGGTATTGTAACAGCTGCGATGAAATCTTGTTGTTAACTTTGGAAGCTTGTAACTCTAAGAAAAACATGCAGTGAATGACAGTTCACGATTAGGAATGCTTAATAAAGCGCCTTACATGGATAGCAAGAAATGGGGTAAGGTCAAGAGCCCCCTCCCCCTGTCATGAGCCCCCCCGGTCACGAGTCCCCCCGGTCATGAGCCCCCTAGGTCATAAGCCCCCCCCCCCCCCGATCATGAGCCCCCCCCCCTCCCTGATTTTGTAATCCTTATTTACCTAGTTACACAAATGAAGAACTACCTACTTAGATAGAAATAACTGAGAGTTGTTAATGTAGTTTGTTGTATCCGCTAGGTTGTTGTTCTGCACACTTCATGATTGTTTAATGACATGGCAGGGGGGTTTGGGGGGGGTGGCACGCCTCCCGATATACATATATTTTATGTTTAATCAGTAATGAACTACAAAAGTGTCAATAAGGATTAAATAATATAGGTAATTAAGGATTGAAAAACAGGGGGTGGAGGCTCGTGACCGGGAGGGGGGGGGGGGCTCTTGACCGCAAGAAATACGCCGCCTGCTTATATGATTTGCATACTCTATCATTGAAAGAAAATAAAATCTTGATGCCTAGCTAATTGCTTAAACACCTTTTTAGAATATCTATCTTCCGATAAAGGATAAATGCTTTTCATACTCTAGCATTGTTTTGAGGCGTGGCTAATTGCTTGAATACCTTTGTAAAGTTCAACTCTGTATCTTGTGATCTTGTAATAAAGAATGTCGGAAAAGAGTGTTCCCTATATTATCCCTGTCCTAACCTAGCTAACCTAGAACCAGAAATCCAAACCACATACGTCGTGGAAAAAGACTTCATAGAATTGAATTCATTCTGTCTTCAGAAAGTGTCTATTCGAACATTTGGCATCTACGACGGGATGTGGTTAAATTGAGATGTTTATATGGTTCAATTAACGGTTACTAGAGAGGCAGGAAGTTTATAAAAGGAAGGAAGTAGAAGAAAGATACTTCTGAAAAGAAGAAGTATTCAGAAGTCAGTGATTTTCACACTATGTGAAAGTTGTGTGTTAAAACTCATACCTGTATTATGGAGCAACCGATAAAAAGGAGATTGAAACTGTTGGAGGATTTTAACTAAACATAATAGTAGTACTGGAAACAATGAAAATGAGTGATTTTGACAGTGTCATAGAAGTCGTTTTCTCTACTACCGTAGAAAACCATCTGAAAGAAGATACTTCAACAAAAAGGAAGAAGAAGACCAGTGACCGCGAGGAATATAAGAAGAAACGAAAAATCGAAATGATAACGACTCTCCTCTTCTCTGACGAAGAAGATTATGTAAGTTCCACTAAAGAGAAAATTACATCAGCGACTGACAGTGAATCTGTTCTTGAGACTAAGAACGATGAAGAGTCACATGAAAAGAAATGTTCAACCTCCAAGACCCAGAAAGAAGAAACTAACTAAGTGTTGAAATGTTGAAACTACCGTTTCAATTAATGAATAAAATTAATGAAAACCGTGACTCAATACAAATAAGCGAGTGTGAATTCGTTCTGGCTGATGAACCACAAAGGAAGAGTTACAACGAAAAATTTGCAGAAAGAAGAAATCCGTCAGCTTCGACCGTTAAAAAAGAATTTCTCAATCGCCTACCCGGCAAACCAAAAACAGTTTGTCCCACGTCTTAAGAGGTCTTATACCCCTCGCTATAGAGGGACTTCGCCGTTTGCACTGGGGTCCTTCGCTGTCAGACGTCTAATCCCACGTCTTGCAAGACGTGGGACAGCGAGGAACATCCACATAACCCGCGTCTAATCTCATTCCGTTTGTAAGTAGTGGGACCCACGTCTTGCAGACGCAGGGCAGCTAGGGAATCCAGACGTAAGACATCCCTCTTCTGTTCCCAAATGCTTTCGCCTAATTTGGGTATAAGAAATCAAAAATATTACGCTGTTTTATTACCATTTCTTACTGTAATGCACATATGTAGTGTATATGTACGTTTGATTTTTTATCAATTAGTTTAATGTTACATTTTGTTATAAACAAATTAAATGGGAAGGAATGAATATAGAAGTGAAGTGGAGTCTCCGTGAATCGAACACTCGATCTGTAGTCTGCTGTTGCGTTGAGTCTGATAAGTATCCACTGAGCCATCCTGGTCATGGCAGAAATTAGATTGTAATGAATTGGGTCTAGGACATTTCGTCCACGGACAACTCATCCACGGACATTCCGTCCACAAATTGCTTTATTTTAGATATTAAAGTACGGTTCTTGGTCAACTCGCCGCCGGACAACTCTTCGCGGACAATTCGCCGTGAGGACAACTCGCCGATAGGACAACTCGCCGCCAGGACAACTCGCCGCGTGATTTATGTTTGGCCGGCGTATACATGATTTACAAATATTTAAAAAATAATAAATTTGAACATTGATCTGATATTCTGCTTCTATACGCTCAAGACTGACGTAAAACAGTTGTTGACAAATTTTATTATTTCAATTATTTAGTTTCTTTTGTTATATCTGTGAGAATATTTCAGGCTGCAAAAAATATTAAAAGCTATTAATATAATTTTAGAAGTATTTAACGTCTGTTTTGAAATGAAAGGCTTTCTAGTTGACGTAAAAAGGAAATTAAATACAAGGGACAGGAAGAAAAAGTCAGAAAGCAAAGTGACTCCTTCAACAAAGGAACCAACCACCAGTCCGTGATAATGCTCATGAATGCAGAAAATCTATTTAGTGGATGCAATCACTTACCAAAGAATGATATGAAAAGGAACACAAACACCGACGACTGCACTCACGAATAGAAGAGGAAAATGAAGAGGTGATAGTAAATGTAAATAAGTAGCCTACCTAAGACAAAAATATAAGACTTCGTAGTTAATTAACCTTAATTTGCACTGGTGTACTAGTTTTAATCTAAAGTAATTTTGATAAGTCATTAAACGTATTAAGAAGGCACCTGAACTTGTTTTATTTCCAATAACAAATTATTTTTAACAAAATACTTTCAAATATAACGAAGAAAAAAAATATGGAACTGATTTAACAGGGTACTAACAAGACTAAATGTGGAAACGTAAGAAAGAGAGTAAAATAATTACGAGAGAGGTAAATACTAATCATTTTATATGCTTTTAAGCCTGAGTCCGAAACAGTGGAGCACGGATGTGTTTACGTTTATATAATTAAACATAACACTAAAAAGTACCAATATCTAGATAATTCTTTTATACCATATTTAATTATCAATCACTTGTTTAGTAGTATATTATATACATTTATGTATTTTATGAAGTCGCTGTTGAAAAAATATCTGTCATAAAAAACTAATCTAAGTACTGATATTGATGTTTATTGCAGTTATTGTTTCAATATGTAAATATTGAAATCATAAAATTCAAATCGCACGGTGAATAAATATGGAATAAAAAAATAGATACATCTGTTAATCTAAATGGTTATTTTCGTCGTACGATTGATCTGTTGGTCAAGGGGTCTTTACAAGCTAAGTGCTCAGTGCCACTTTGTGGTGACACTGCTCTATGCCACTCCCATTTTGCTACTTGCCCCACCCTTCTTTGCAAAACATGGTGGTGACCAAGCTATCGCTCTAGGAGCGAACGCTCACCACAAAGTGCCACTGTCTATCAGTAGCTATTGCGTTTGCATAGAGAGAGTATGTCTGCGCCAAGGCTAATATGCTATAATAAGGTTGACCAGACGCCATTTTTCTGCCAGACGTACGATTGCCGGGCACCCAAGCCGATACTAAAGCATGCAAATCAAAAAGATATTAACTATATATCAATATTTAACCGTTTTTAGAAAAAAAGCTTGTGAATATTATGAGAAAAAATAAATACCTTGCTATATCAGACACTTTCCTCACTTATTTATTTTTTATTCTCCATGATAATTACCGAATTGGAAGTGATAGTGACGTGACCAACTATTGTTGGAAAGACTACATAGCTCATTATAACTCTATTTTAGGATAAATTGTGAAAAATAGTTACTAGCTACATATTCAATAACCACTATGGTATCACTTATTCAATATTTGCCGTTACTAATTAGTAATAGTCAAATTAATTTAATGCTAATGTTAAACACCAATCAACCTAACAAGCCTAGTTAGTATACAATTACTACTTAGATCGTTAGTTTACCAAGATGGTGAATACCTTTCATGTTTATTACGTAACTAAATACATATTTTATTAAGTTTAAAATAGAATAAAAGGTTAACATTCGTGTGATCTCCAGAAACTTGGGAGCCCGGACGAGGATTTTGAGGTTGCAGAAATGTATAATTTGCGGAGCATTGTCGTACACTTTGATCGTCTGGTTAACCTTATTGTGTATATAAACCTTGGTCTGCGCCACTTAATTTCATGGAGTGGACTAGGCAATCAACGACCCATTTCATTGGATTTTGTTGAAGAGCACCAGACCATGCTTTTGGAAAACAAAATCAAAATATCACCCTATATACTAATACAAAGTGTGTCTCTGTCTGTTGGCTGCAAGAAAAATGTCACGCTTTACTATTTAATATATATATATAATTTTTTTACGTAATTTTATCACATAGTTTTACATATTTCTTTCAACTAATTTTTCCGAAATAAATTTTTTTCACATTAATTTAAAAAATATATAAATTCTTTAGATACACATATTTACAATTTATATGAATTTTTTCTTTCACTATTGATAACCCATTAATTTTAATGGAAAGTAAACTAGTTATAAAGATAAACGCTAGGAGCGTTAGCGTTTAATATCATATTAGATGCTAACCACGATACTAAAGTGTCAGTGCCCACCAAAGCACATTCTGCTCGTGTAAGGGCGCTGAGCTACTTGGTGGGCAGTGTGATGAAAAAAGTGTGGTGAATAGTGGCACTGACCAGTGCTCGTGTAAAGGCGCCTTCAGACGTGCTTGCTTGGTTTTTTGGCTCCTCCCATTCGTACGATATCGATTTCTTTATTCTCATCCATGGACCATTGCATGATGGCGATATTTTATTTTTGGTAGTTGTACCAATGGTATCATTTAGGGTGGTTGTGTCATCGGTTTGTTTTGTAACCGGACTTATCTTGAGATAAATCAGATGCGTCCACTGAGTATATATAGGTATGGAGGTAGCATGCCTTGCCAGGAAAAGTGATGCCAAAAAGTGACGCCATGGGGCGTGTCTTCCCCCAATGCACCCCTCCCACTCGGTGCAATCACAATTTTGATAAATTATATACCAATTGTGATGATATTTTATTTCTGAAAACATATTGTTTACTAATTGTTGCAATTGCTGAGATTTATGAGAATATTATTTTTTATAGCTGGTTTCTCATTCAATTTTATTATATTTATATTTGAAGGTAAATTAAAAAGGTTAACTATCCTAATGCTTTTAATCACAACTCATTTTTAACACTACTTTCTGGTTTAGAACATAATTTTTTAGAACATTTTTCTAGGTAGGAATTTAGGTTTCATTTGCTTAACACTCTTCATTTTCCTCTTCCATCTGTCAGTTCCATCTTTCCCATTCCACATTCTCTTTAATTAAGTAACTGCTTTTCTGCATACTTGAGCTTGGCCAACGAATCATGGTAGATGAATTTGTTCACGGAGCCACTTTCCTTTCTGACTGCCTCTTCGAGTCCTTTGTATCTAACTTCCTTTTAATGTTTGCAATATAGTTTTTGGTTCCGAAACAGACTTCCATTCTTTGAGTCATAACAATTGAGAATAAAAAAGTACCAAGTTTCATATGTAGTTTCTATCATTATATTATTAAACTCAATAGTACCTACTGAATGGAAATGAAAATAATATGCTGCATTATAAGGTGGGATATATTTAATCCCACCATACAGCTTGTGTTCATGAATGATATTTTTATGATGTTTTACATATTATCCCACCATGTAACATATGTAACAAAATAGGTAGGTTAAACCCCTTACATATATATTGATTGTGTTTGTACATAAAATACTTTTATTTGATACCTATGATACCTCCATCTTTATATACACTCATTGGATGCGTCTAAACACGGCGGAGTTTTCATACAATGAGAGGTCTTACGATTGACCTAAGAATTATATGGACGTGCAAACAAGCCTTAAGTTATATTTTATTTTGTTACGTGATTTCTATGCTAAGAATTAACGATGTTGCTTGTGGAGTTGCTCAACAGAATTTTTTTTCATCTGACCAGACTTCCTAAATGGCCATACCTATTTCATTTGATTTAAAAACAGCAGCACATTTCCTTTTTTTATTTTGTCTTCTGAGTCATGAACAAATATGGTCTCTTGTTGATAGTGAAGACTTCCCCATTTCAGCGGTTTGATTAAATCGTTTTTTTTTTTAAATAACATGTTAATTTTTTCTCTTGTTATTTATACCCTTCTATCTATCTATCAATACGGGAGAAAATGCTTGTCCAAAGTTTACTTCCCCTTTAGTAAGATAAAGGAATAAAGTTTCTACTTGTACAGGAGAACTTACCATAGTTCAAAATTCTTTATGGAAACTTCGCATGATTTCACATAAATATCAGTCTTTTGTAATCAAATTAAAGTAACGAAATGACATATAACTGTTGATAAAACTGTTTGACATTCCCCCTCTCAATTTTCTATCGTCGGTAAAATGAATTTCATAATTGGATTTCAAACTAGTATCCATTGAAAGCGGCCTTTCAATTATTGGACAAATGAGCGGTTCCATTGACATCGAACAATTCACTCGAAAATTGAAACGCTACTATGGAGACTGCGTACCTCAATGATATTTCTGCTGAATGATGAATAAAAACTTAATGAGTGAAGATTGTGTTAAGTCATTCTATAGAGTTTTAGATATTGTAAAATGTTATTTGTACACGGTGGTATAAATAAAGATACATATACCTTACGAATCACAACTCTGTATTCTAAAATCGACCTGTTTCTTTGAACAAACCAATAGTTGTCTTGTTTTAGACTTTGAGTTTCAGAGGGTGTGCTTTGCCAAAGAGGTCTGAAAAGATTTCAGATGTCTTTCTACGTTGCCAGCGCACGTTTTGAAAACGGAATATTTCACGTAGAGTCACATATTCTATGTTGCAATGACAGTTACCCCACGTTTCGGTGTTAGAAATAACAACACGATTAAAGCAAATAATATCCTACGTGAGAAAATGCTCTGAATATTGAGAATTTCTACTTGAAAGAAATATTATTTGTAGAGGATACCTTGTGAGATAGCTAGAAAATCCTTTAATTTCTTTTAGTAGTAACTTTATTAAAAATTACTCTTTCAATATACTTCCTCTAACTGAATAATTTGTTTTATCAATTAACGTAGCTACAATTAAACATAAAAATGAATAAATGGAGTGCGATACTTTGAGCTTTTCAATTTGTTCAAAACTCTGTCCATCATCAATCACGCTTCAGTTGTATATACGTATACGAGTAAATAAAAACAAGTACGATATTAAAAACGCCATAACTTTAACTAGAACCACTGTATCTTTGTGTAGTTTTCTTTAGCTAATGCAGACTATTGCCAGCTATAACCACATTGTTTGTTCTTCTCTATATTCCGAATAGTTTTTTCTACAGGGTGATCATAAGAAGAGGGTGGTGAAATCTTTGTTGAGCGAGATATGTAAAAAGATATCGTATCAATCAATGTTTAATTAAAATTAGTTATAAACAGTTGAATTAACGGATTATAAGTCAACAAAATCGATTCATCATTGTTAAACATGTATCCAGCATAAAATAGAATTCTATAATATCACTAATTTATTTGTCGAATTAGATACAACAAACATAAAATAAATAATTTTAATTTAAAAGGTCCTATATAGCGTTCAAGTTTATATTCCACGTACTTAATTTATATGTTGTGAGAGTAAATCTGACTTGTCAATCAACATCCCATCCAATCATTTTTTCTCCTCTGTTTATATTCATTCGGAGCGACTTCCGAATATTGGCAAAGAACGAAAGGATGATATTCTGAGACAGAAATATTTCTTATTATAACCTGTCAGGCTAACATATCAAGAAGATCTCGTCTTTTCTCATACACTGAAAAAATAAGGGAGTCACTGTGACTCACTATATAAATCGCTTTCAAATTTGGGCTTAGCTAAATAGAAATAGGTTGGGAAATGTCAGCATATCAAGGATTTGATGACATATACTTTTGAATGTTTTTTGAATGTTATAACAATACCAACTTATTCTACTGCAATATAATTTTCCTTTATAACAACAAGAAATGGTTCTGTCACATACAGGATATAGAACTGTCATACACTGTAGCTAGATAATATCATATGTTAAGTTATGCATCGCTGTAGTATAAATACCATACAATGAGAATTAGGCAAAATGCTAGTAATCCTAGATACTCTATATACAATATGTCGTTCAAAGAGACAAGCTATCATGATATTTTATTTTTTCTCTTCTGAAGTTCAGTGACAGACCAGTTAAGTAGAAGATGAATAAATACAGTTATTTTATAAATCTGGAGCGACTTTTGGCACGTTATACCATGGAAGGTGCGTGACGTTTCAATAATTCTTTTCTACATCTCGCTATGTATCATTTCTGATGTTATTAATAGGTATTTTATATGTTGCACATTCATATTTTTGTGATGGTAAAAATTCATATTTCTAAAATTGTGCTGCGCATAATTATTTCATATTTTTTCCCAGAGAAATTTTCGAACCAGTGGGCCTAAATTATTCAGCAACACTGCATTCATCAACTAAAGATTCATTTAGTTTCTGAATCCTGTGATAGTAGGATGTGTGTTTACTTGATCACCTAGTGGTGCCCGATATTTATTAGATTTGGAAATTTACTAATTCTTTAAGTTAGAATATATTAGGAAGTTAAAAAAATAGTAGTTTTCATACCTTTTTATTTATTGTCTAATTATTAATGTTTAAATAGCTTAGCCTCAGGAGATATTCAAATTTATCTATTTTAAACCTCACACCGTAAATTCTATTTGAACTATCCCATTTTCGCTAAGTTATTATCTATGAGATTTAATTTATCTTTACTATTGCACTTCTTTATTTTCCATGTTTCTATTTATCTGGTTGTCTTCATCTATGAAGTCCCTTGTATTTCCTAGTTCTTTTTAATCATTTATCATTATTATATCTCCTTGTTTACATTATTTAGTCTACTTAAATCTCGTATTTGGAATCAGGTCATATCAAAATTTAGCCATTATAGTTAACCTGCATTTTCGGGCACCACAAGGTTTAGGATTTGTATTATTTTCTCTCTATCCAATAGAGAGCTGCTATCGTTAATATTTATTTTCCTATGCTTATTCACAGTCACATAATTTATTGTTCTATATAAATTGCTCTACATTTAAAATTTGAATATTAAATTTTAATAGTTTGGTCTATCCACAATTATAATACAAGTAAAATGCTGTTCTAGTTATAAAGAGTTAAAAATCTTGATTTATCTACCTCATTAAAATAGTGTTAAAAAGTTCATTTAAAATCTTGTAATAATTATTGATTGAAATATAATTTATAGTTATTAAATCATTGTGCTTTCAATAAAATTTAATGTGTAAAACTGTAATAGATTTATGTAGCTGATTTTTCGTAACTTTGTATTACAGTTACGGGCACGGAGTAAACACCTGAAGAATTGAAAACTTTTTCTTCCCCGTTGAATTATTAGTGGCTCTAGAACCACATGAAATCCTCTGTTTATTAGCAAAGATTAATAGTTCAGAACAAAAATATTATTTTGATAGAAATTTGAAAAAAAATTGGTAACAAATTTTTAAAATCACTTTTATTTTCTTTGTAATTTATAAAAAATAATTGAATCAGTTAGTAATAATTTGAAAATTATGAACTACCTATTTGATACCAAAAACCTAAGTGGGAAAGTTACGTCAGAAGATATCAATTTTATACAGTATCACATTAATATACGACTACAATAATTGAAGACAGTAGATTGTACAAATTACTTACCAAGACTGGCAGCAAATCTTCAAACAGAAAGTCATTTCATCATTTTGTCAAATGAGAAAACAATCAGAACCTACCTAATTACACTAATTCATATTCTCAGCATTATCATTTAACCTTCAGAAAGATGTATATTAATAATTCCGTGTGTGACTTGGATACATATTATTCTCTATTTATCGAAATATTCATTGTAACTTGAAATTCATTTTCACCAAAACTGATACGAAGTGTTCATCTTATCTCACTATAATCTACAATACATTGCCTCAAGTGGAAAATGATTAATAGCGCCACGTCAGCAAAATCTAGCGATACATTTATCTCCGATTTGTCAATAATGGAGAAATGAGGATTGAATCACTTTTAACTGGATAAAAATATACATATTTTTTCATTAAGGTTTGTAAATCAAAATTGTAGTAAATTTAAACCAAGAAAAAGGCATCAGCAAATATCATATTTTGATATTGTTAAATCCAATTTTAAGTTTTGCTGTTAGTTTCCAGGCATAAATGATTTATTCCTTGGATATTAAGGGAATATCACAGGAATAAAAATTTCCTTACCTGGGATATTCCCTTAATATCCCAGGAAGAAATTTTTTTCGAATGGGTTAATGCTTTCTTTCTACATCATGGAAACAATTAAACTTGAGCAGCTGATCTTGTCATGTTTCTATATTATTCATTAAATAAATCAAATCAATATATATCTTAATGTGACAATTTTTAATTAGGAATCCTATAATGAATTTTTCATTTTTAATGATTTTTAGGAACTATAAGATTTCAATAGGAACTGTTCAATTTTTTAGCTACTACTTAGTGTGCTTTTTTTGGTAGAATTCTTGTCAAAGTGTGAATAATATATTATCAATAGATCATCTTGAAGTATCATATCCCACTATAACCAATTTGGTACTTGTTATCAATACATTGAAGTATCATATCTGACTATAACGAAGGGGTTATCAATAGTGTGTTGCTGCATAATCTATAGACTTAATTATTATTCACTGGTAATCTCAACCAATGCATTGTTAATGCAAGATGGTTTAATCAGCGGAAAGTGAATTCCCTGCTTTGTCTTCATGATTGAGGCTTAACATTATGGTGTACCTTACTCACAATTGACTGCATTGGATAGATCATTGGGTAGACAGTATAGCTTACAGGGAAAGATACTATTTACATCACTTAAATTAGTGACCGGTACATTCGTCCAGTGAGAATCAGTCAGTGGGAACTGTTTCCTATTTTGATACATGTCTTACAAAGACTTTATGAAGTGGTAATGAAGGAAAACACATATAAACCCTGGCCTCGAACTCAGGCGCAATTGATACAAAATTTACTTCTAAAGAACAAATCTTTGATTACTGTGTCTTAGTTTTTAAGCTTAGCTGATAAATTGGATATATTATAATTTATCCTAAATGATTTTCCGATTGAATGATTTCCTATTATGACAAAAGTAAGTAATAATTATTAAAATTATTTTCTTGATTATTATTTTTCAAATCTCTTTTTTTCAAATTTTTTCAGTCTAATAGCTCACTCAACTTCCTTCAAAACAATTCCATCAACAAATGACTATTATTAGTTTTCAATTTAACAGTTTCAGCTTGTAGAATTTATATAAAAATTAATCGTTGATGAAAGAAGGAGATTACTAACAAAAATTTAAAAAATGCGGTCAATGCTTCACCATTAAGTTCTATATTCATCTAGTCCCCTGTAATGTATTTCCATCATAGTTAATCACCATAATGACATTTATTTATGACTTCATTTACTCATCCCCATCTCTTCATCTGAGTACATTTTATTCGAAAAATATTTATCAGAATGCAATTAAATAGATTATTTGAAATATGATAACTGAATGCGATATTTATTGGTACCTGACAATAGGATTCTTCACATAATTGGATTGTTCCATCAGAAGTCAGGAGCAGGTGTAGGATTCCTATAATTACCTCATAAAATCAGACGCTTCCTCTAGATCTCTCCTGGGGATGAACATATCTCCAATTAATTCCTTTGGTAGTATTAGAGCTAATTAATTGATGACAATGTTAACATCAGAGCTTTGCTTTGAGGAGCACTGGCTCTTTTATTTGGTACACAAATAAGAAAACTTGGAAATTTATCTTGTTATTTTATTTGTAATCTTTGTTAAAAAGAACAATTAATTGGCTCATTCGATCGAAGAATTATTGATGAAATTGAATAATAACTCTAATGGAATGAAACTTCTAATGGATAATAATTTTCTAATTGCATAAATACCAGTTAGTAGGTTTCATAAATAATAAGAAAAAAAAGAGTACACAATTTCATCAAATTACTGAAACGTTTTTCTATCAATGTATTCTTAATCATGATAATAACGATTCCTCTATTCAATTGCAATCGTTTTCAATGATATACACAATAGAATTGAGAGTAAGTAAAATGCATTAAATTATACCAAGTGTTAAAAATTATACTTTTAAAAGTGTTTAATTACAATTATCGTTAGCAAATTTGTTTTACAGTATATGTATAAACATTTTTTCAAAGTATACAAAACATGATGAATTTTCTTTCCAAATATATATGAATAATTTATCACTGCCCTCTGTCCCCATTAATAATCTGCTGCGAACGCTTCAAGTCACGTATCTTTGCTTTGGGATTCAATAATAAGCAAATACCGAAATCGATGGGATTCAGGTTTGGTGGTGTAGAGAGACATTCTTCCATGAAAATGAACTCCAGAGCATAAATGGCGTAGTTGCCTGTCTTCCGAGTACATATGTACGACCTAATTTAAGTCACCTTTACTCTAATAAACGCGATCGTTTCGAACAATAACATGCTGCTGGATACCGAATATATTTTCAGCAGTGTTAGGTTGCGTAGCAGCTTTGATACGCGAGAGGATAACTGCAAAGTTTCCTTCCGTTTTTCGATGGGAGTTGCAGAAAGCAGTTGATTCCTCTTGAGTTTGCAGTGGAATCTTTTGATTGAAAAGATTCAAACTCAACGGGAAATCTTTTTGGAAATTTTGGAACAGTTTACCTCATGAAATTAAAACTATACAAACCACTTCTCTCTTCAGGAAGAGAATTAAAAAGTACATATTTGATGTTTTCAATAATAGTTAGCTTAATTTTGTGTTTAGTAAACTTTATGTTCAGCTATAGTCAAGTGTGTAACATTTTGCTTGTAGCGATTTATTCTCTTTTTGATAGTGATTATTTCTCTGTATAATATAAAATAAAATATTTTTTAGGGTGTATATATAGTCACGCAGTGTATTAATTTTTGTGTACTAGTTAGCATGTTCTTTTTTTAAACTTTTTTATGTAGGTTGCCCCAGAAGTTTTTAAAACTTAATTGGGCTCAGAGCTTATTTATTTTCATTTGTGTTTGCATAAAATTTATTGTAATCTTGTAGCTTTGAATAAATAATTTGAATTTGAATTTGAATTTGAAATCCATAATATTAGAGGTTATTTAAACTCTGCATTGAAGATTTTTTCAGATATCTTTGGTGGTGGAATCTTTGAAAATCAGTGTGAAGAACTGCGGACATTGTTCCATTGAATACTTTTATCTACATGGCTAGATTTTAGGCTTTTATCTGTGGTCTATTTCCGTCTAATCGTATACCGCTTTAGCAAGTGTTATTTATGGATTTATGTTTTTTATAAATCCATAACATTTATGGATTAAGCAAATTCATTTTGTGATTTTCCTGATATACATCTTAACAATTGCTTCGAATCTACATTTCGAATCATTATCATGGAGTGAAAGTGCTATTTGAGATGGTAATGAAAAAATATAGTTCCGTCCTAAGTTAATCATGAAACAATGTTAAAAAATGTATTTTTAGTCAATAATATTATCTGTAGTTTGAATAATACTTCTAAAAAAATCAAAAGAATATTAATTCTTTAATAATATGTTTTAATTTTCAAGGATGGGATTTAATGATTATTCTTATAATATGTTAATCCCTTTGAAGGATTGAATGTTGCCAAGGATTGAGGAACTTCAGTGTTATCAATGGAAGGTCAAGGATTCTTGATGTCCCTATTTGAAAGCTCAGGACTCTTACACAAACCCATACAACAAGATTATGAGAAAGGATTTTTGCCGCACACAATTCTTTAGAGACGAAATCCACATTGAATTCGCTCTTCTCACGAATCTTCTCAAATCAGTAGAATAAAAGATCACAATATATAGTAAGATGTTTTCAAGTGAATAAAAAATATAAAAATCAATTAAATGATTTAATGGAAATAAACTACCAATATTTCTTTCCAAAATCAATCGGGCGTAAGCAGAGCTGTCTTCTTAATGTACTGCTGCTATAATGCAATCTTCTCCATCCTTCAATTCTGGACTTTTCAGATATGATTTTCTAAGCTATAGGAACCAACATATATTTTTATGGACGCGATGATAACAAAACTTACAAAAGTGTGATATTTTTTTATTTATTTTATATATTATTTAATATTAGTTAATTGTTAGATTGGTAGCCAATAACAGGTCTGGATAGAATCCATAGTGCTATGAAACATTTCCCAGGTACTTTTGGAAATTATTGACGGATTCTGAACTTAAAGTAATTGATATCCCTGGGTTAAGTATGATAAACCTCTATTCTTAGTGAATCCCCATAGAAAGAAATCACGAGGTGTAACATCAGGTGATCTTAGTAGCCACTTAATGTTCATGTCTCCATCTTAACCTATGCCTATTCACCTGTTTGGAAACTTGCAATTCAGCCACTGTCTGACAGTTCTTGACCAATGAAGTGGTGCTATCTTACATGAGTAGTTTATTGTTAATCTGATAAAATCGAAATAGTAGGCCAAAAGTCAGACTGGAGTAAATGGAGATAATTATCATCATTAACATATGTAATAATGTATCGATGAAAACGGGACCCAAAACTCCACCATCCTATGTATAGACACCAACACAGTTGTTCGAGGTGAATAAAGTGGCTTTTGCTGCCCCAGTAAGATTTTCTGGGCATTGTTTCTAATTGTTATCACATAATCCAATTGTTATCACATAATCTATTTGTTATCACATAATCTAATTGTTATCACATAATCTAATTGTTATCACATAATCTATTTGTTATCACATAATCTTTATTTAAAATTTATCAGCTACAACCATATCAGCTACAACCATATCACCTACAACCATATCACCTACAACCATATCAGCTACAACCATATCACCTATACAACCATATCAGCTACAACCATATCACCTATACAACCATATCAGCTACAACCATATCAGGTACAACCATATCAGCTATACAACCATATCAGGTACAACCATATCAGCTATACAACCATATCAGCTACAACCATATCAGCTGTACAACCATATCATCTACAACCATATCAGCTACAACCATATCACCTACAACCATATCAGCTACAACCATATCACCTATACAACCATATCAGCTACAACCATATCAGCTACAACCATATCACCTATACAACCATATCAGCTACAACCATATCACCTATACAACCATATCACCTATACAACCATATCAGCTACAACCATATCACCTATACAACCATATCAGGTACAACCATATCACCTATACAACCATATCAGCTACAACCATATCATCTACAACCATATCAGCTACAACCATATCACCTACAACCATATCAGCTACAACCATATCACCTATACAACCATATCAGCTACAACCATATCAGCTACAACCATATCACCTATACAACCATATCACCTATACAACCATATCACCTATACAACCATATCACCTATACAACCATATCACCTATACAACCATATCAGCTACAACCATATCAGCTACAACCATATCACCTATACAACCATATCAGCTACAACCATATCACCTATACAACCATATCAGCTACAACCATATCATCTACAACCATATCAGCTACAACCATATCACCTACAGCCATATCAGCTACAACCATATCACCTATACAACCATATCAGCTACAACCATATCAGCTACAACCATATCACCTATACAACCATATCAGCTACAACCATATCATCTACAACCATATCAGCTACAACCATATCACCTAGAACCATATCAGCTACAACCATATCACCTATACAACCATATCAGCTACAACCATATCAGCTACAACCATATCACCTATACAACCATATCACCTATTCAACCATATCAGCTAACACCATATCAGCTACAACCATATCACCTATACAACCATATCAGGTACAACCATATCACCTATACAACCATATCAGCTACAACCATATCACCTATACAACCATATCACCTATACAACCATATCAGCTACAACCATATCAGCTACAACCATATCACCTATACAACCATATCAGCTACAACCATATCAGGTACAACCATATCACCTATACAACCATATCAGCTACAACCATATCACCTATACAACCATATCAGCTACAACCATATCAGCTACAACCATATCAGCTACAACCATATCAGCTACAACCATATCAGCTACAACCATATCAGCTACAACCATATCACCTATACAACCATATCAGCTACAACCATATCAGCTACAACCATATCACCTATACAACCATATCAGCTACAACCATATCAGCTACAACCATATCAGCTACAACCATATCAGCTACAACCATATCACCTATACAACCATATCACCTATACAACCATATCAGCTACAACCATATCACCTATACAACCATATCAGCTACAACCATATCAGCTACAACCATATCAGCTACAACCATATCAGCTACAACCATATCACCTATACAACCATATCACCTATACAACCATATCAGCTACAACCATATCACCTATACAACCATATCAGCTACAACCATATCACCTATTCAACCATATCAGCTACAACCATATCACCTATACAACCATATCACCTATACAACCATATCACCTATACAACCATATCAGCTACAACCATATCACCTATACAACCATATCAGCTACAACCATATCACCTATACAACCATATCAGCTACAACCATATCACCTATACAACCATATCACCTATACAACCATATCAGTCAGCTACAACCTTAGGCTAAGGATATCAACAATTTTCATATTATATTTTATTATATTATATCCCATGTTTTATAGATTTCGATCATCTAGTCAGTACACACTAAAGATGGCTATCTGAGAGTAACGTATAAATCGATTCAAATAATAATCGTTAGGTACTAATTTAAAATGATACAAATCAATTAGTGTAAATAATAAACATGTTATTCAATTTACAATCAATGAAAGGTAGTTCAGATTTATAATCTAACAATCAAAAGCAGCATAACCTGTGAAAAGAAGACAGTTAAAATTAATTGACAAGTTATTTCAGCTGTGACTTTGCCTTTTCAACGAACATTCTTCATTTTGAAAACAATACTAATTATCGATAACGAAGTAATTAAAATGAAATGGTGATTAAAATGAATGACAATAGGAATCAATTCACTTAGCATCCGAATAATTGAATCACAGCGATCGATAACTGACTCGGAGAAGAAGACTGATGGAGATCATTTATTCGATTGGCAGCAATTGAATGCGAGTATAGACTGGCAATCCATTCTTAGGACCTATAGCTTGTATCTGCACCTACGAATCTTCTCATTCACTCTAACGTATAACAGAGAAAGAGTCACTGCATGAAGTACTAACAGAGAAAGAGTCACTGCATGAAGTACTAACAGAGAAAGAGTCACTGCATGGAGTACTAACAGAGAAAGAGTCACTGCATGAAGTACTAACAGAGAAAGAGTCACTGCATGAAGTACTAACAGAGAAAGAGTCACTGCATGAAGTACTAACAGAGAAAGAGTCACTGCATGGAGTACTAACAGAGAAAGAGTCACTGCATGAAGTACTAACAGAGAAAGAGTCACTGCATGAAGTACTAACAGAGAAAGAGTCACTGCATGGAGTACTAACAGAGAAAGAGTCACTGCATGAAGTACTAACAGAGAACGAGTCACTGCATGGAGTACTAACAGTGAAGAGAGTCACTGCATGAAGTACTAACAGTGAAGAGAGTCACTGCATGAAGAACTAACAGAGAAGAGAGTCACTGCATGAAGTACTAACAGAGAAGAGAGTAACATGTATTACCAATCAACTGCAAGGATTAAGTCTTAATTATAGTCTTAGGTTACATGGAAATGTATCAATAATGTTTTTCTTTGTAAGGTGGTTCTTTTTTCTGTTTTAAAGAATAACGAGTTATGCTTTTTATAGATTTTCCTCCACAATTTTAGTTGATAAGTGACTTTACAAATATAAAATTTGAAGTGCACTCAACAATAATTTAGTTATTTTGATTTCATTATAGGGGAGATGTGATACAGTGAAGAAGCTCATTGATGAAAATTGATATTTTTCATAAAGACTGTGGGCTCAGTGAGGCTGCAAAGAATGTCTAACTTTTCTGATTCACCGGATAATAGTTTGGTGATCCATCTAAAAGTTTTGGATGGTTCGTTAATTTGCATTTGCGGCAGTCACATCAACTCCTCATCCTGGAATTGATGTCCCATATTAAGGAATGAAAATATACATAGGTGTAAATATTGATTCTTAAAAATTAATCGGGTAAAGGAATAATAATTGTGGAACGTATTATTTCACTTTACCCCATTCATGAAGTGACAATTACTATTGAGATAAGCCAATATTATTGGCAATTCCGTCACCTCAGTTATTGGTCAGAATGTCCTGACTCCTGACCAGTCACCAACATTTGACAGTCGCTAGAACTAGATGAGTTAGACCGAAATATTTATTCGAAGCAATAGGGTTATATTAATTAGTGAAAAAACTAAATGTTAACTTTTGTGTTATAGTAACAGTCAAATGGGATTCGATTGTGTCTTTCATTGTACAGTTGCCAAAACCTCTTCCAACATCACACTTAGGCACTCTCTTTATCGAGTAGAATGTTCATTTTTTTAAATAATTGAATGTTAAATGTAAAGTAATCTTCACATTTAAATTATTAAAAAGAACAATTACCGAAACATACTACCATATAGTCAAATAATATAAGTAATATATTTACTTTTACTTTGTTATAGTAATCTAGTTACAATATTCAATGATCCGGTAAATCCAATGTGAACGACTGTTTACTGAACTGAAGATGTATACAAACAAACAGTCATGTTCTTGATATCTACTAAAATTCCTTATAGTTTTCATACTTATTTGCAAACTTTGTGTGCTGTCAAAGTTCACATGATAAATGATATTATTATGATCGAATAATATCAATCATAATATAATCCAAATATATTCATCAACTGACCGAGCCTGAAACAAATTGATAGACTGCACACAGAGAAAAAAGTTTACTCATATTTAATGGGTCAACAATTTATGCTTTGAATCAATTTATTACGTGAGTTGGTTGGACTACATTCATGTTTTCACGTGTGTCAAAACAACTATGACGTGTGTGTCACCAAACATAGTTCATTCAAGTCATTTTATGGATTGAATCAACTTACTATGAGAGTTGGAGTTACATTTTGGGAGTTTGAACATATGTTAAAACAACTATGACATAGTGTGTTGAAGTAACTCACAAAGATTGTCAATTCAATGTATCTGGTGTATGAATTAACTTACTATGAGAGTTGACGCTACTTTTTTAAGTTTAGGTGCGGGTTAAATCAACTATGACATAGTGTGTTATAGTAACCCACAAAGACTGTTAATCCAGTGTATTCTGCAGTGTATGAATTAACTTACTATGAGAGTTGGCGCTACTTTTTTGTAAGTTTAGGTGTGAGTTAAAACAACTATGACATAGTGTGATAATGTAACCCACAAATACTGTTAATCTTATTTATCTGGTTTATAAATTAACTTACTATGAGAGTTAGTGCTACTTTTTTTTTAAGTTTAGATGTGAATTCAATCAAATGAGTAAGTGGCAACTTATGCTTTCCTCAAAGCTAATTTATTCGCATAACACTTTTCAGTTTAAATCATGTTTCAAGTGTGTTACGTGTTGAATGTGAACGCTCCTCAATACCATTTTAGTTCAAGTGCAAACAATAGCGTTATATGCATTAAATAGTATTATCGCTGCCGATCGATTATTAATTATTAATTAATTCCATTAATAAATTGATAAATGTCTGCCTAAATATTCTATAATATTGGTGATTGATAGTTTGGTGGCTTTATATAGGTAGTTATTTGAAGAGCTGATTATCAGTGTATAACTTTTCATAATAATAAATTTTGATTACTGCCTTCCAGTTTGTAAACTGATATCCAAACTAATTTTCCTAGATTATTATATGTCACAAGTCCCCCCCGATCATGAGCCCCCCCGGTCACGAGCCCCCCCCCCTCCCTGTTTTTTTAATCCTTATTTACCTAGTTAAACAAATGAAGAACTACTTAGATAGAAATAACTGAGAGTTACTAATGCAGTTTGTTGTATCCGCTAGTCTGCTGTACTGCACACTTCATGATTGTTTAATGACCTGGCAGGGGGGTTCGAGGGGCGGCACGCCCCCCGATATACATATATTTTTATCTATTCAGTAATGAACTACAAAAGTGTCAATAAGGATTAAATAGTATAGGTAAATAAGGATTTAAAAACAGGGGGGCTCATGACCGGGGGGGCTCATGACCGGGGGGGCTCATGACCGGGGGGCTCTTGACCGGGGGGGCTCATGACCGGGGGGCTATTGACCGGGGGGGCTTATGACCAACACCCCTTCTACATAGGCTAGGTAGTTACTGCGCTGTCCTCAGAATAGGGTAAGTTCCAAATTATCAGGCGATTTCAAATTTTCGGTCACGTATGAAATGTAGTATATAGCTACCTAATAGCTAATTAAAATAAAAGTTAATATAATATAGTGTTTCTTACGCGACCGAAAATGTGGAGCCGTCCGATATTTCGGAACTTATCCTAGTATCTCAAGTAAAGTGGTCTGATAATCTATATATTTTAAAACTAGTTGGTGTACCTATAGGTAGGCTTACACAGCCAAATTCGGTTCTTTAATTTCTAATTGTGACCCTATTAAGAGAGTCTCAAAATCATTCTGAAATTAGTTTAGCTATATACTGAATTGTTGAACATCATAATTTAAGCTCAATTTATGATAGGTTCTATTCATTTCACGAGTGCCTTGAAGTCATGGTGGTTATTAATGTTTCTGAGATAAGAGACCGCAGTTAGTTAAAGTGCCGCAATTTACCTACTTGACCCTAGTTTTCTATGACTGGGAGAACTCCATCCAGGGAGGTAGTCGGAGGAGAACACCGTCCAAGGATTTAGCAGGGAGAACTCCAACCAGAGGTGAGCCTTTTGATATATTATACTTTCTTGGTATTTAATTAAAGTCTACATTATGAGTGTATAATGAACAAAATTATGAGGATTAGCTAGAAAAATCCATTTCATTTATTAGAGCTAAATTTATACTGCATCTGAAGATTTATAATTAGATTAACATTTTATATAAATAATTTACCTATATGAAAGAATTCTCAGTTAATAATTCTTTTCATTTCTTTATTAATATATGGTTTTCTATATTTTCTGAATCTACTTTCAGATCTTGATGAAGTAGATCAACGTCATCAACTATCGGAGTCCTCTTCAATTCCTTTGAATGGTTCAGGAACAATTATGCTAGGTCAAAGTAAGTATTTGAAAATATTAGATGATTTTTAAATATGTATTTGCAATATGATTAGCTCTTACTTTTTCATATGCTTTTAGAGATTCCAGACATGAAAAGAATATCGAAGCTGTCGCTATCTCATCACAAAAGGAAAAAGAGTAGGTGATGTTATTGATAATGTATATGAACGATACTGTGAATTTCTATTCAATATATATTAATATACGAATCTCTTATTTCAGGAATTGGCAACCTACAGTCGTGAAAGAAAGTGACGAGAATTCAAATTGTACTTCTAAATAATAAATCTAAAACTTAAATGTTTATATTTCTTTTTCAATTTGACCTTGGTAATTCTCTTAGCATATTTCAATATCAATGCCTATGAGTAAGATGAATTGCACTAAAATATGGTTTAGAAGATAAAGGCTTTATCATTATTTTATTATTCATTAAGTTATAGTACAATTGCAGCATATCAAAGATTCATCAACTTTTGGAATCTAGCCTGGTTAATTAATTCATCTAGCCTACCTATTTATCACTACGTAAAGTTATTTATGTCATCTAACTACTTATTTATAAACTGACCTGATGAGATTACTTATTCAATCTAATCTATTAATTTACAACTGATAACCATATATCAATTCATAGGATCGAAAACATTTCAAAAAGCAAGGATAGGTCTAGGTGATCAAATATTTTTTAAAATTAAAATAGTATGCATATCACAGAAGCAAAAGTAGAAAATAAATGTGAACATGTTAGATTTGGTCCTAGAAAATAAATAGTCTAATCTAATTGATACCGGGACCTAACTCGAGATTATAATTTAATAGAGTAAATATAGTGACTGAAAAAGTCTTGTAAAAGTCTGGCTACTGCTAACCAGACCGATATTTCAACCTACACTATAATAGTTGATATACATTTACTTAGTTTACAAGTAGTTGATATAACCAATACGAGAAGATGATATAACCTACACGAGTAGTTGATATAACCTACACGAGTAGTTGATATAACCAACACGAGTAGTTGATATAACCTAACCGAGTAGTTGATATAACCTACACGAGTAGTTGATATCACCTATACGAGTAGTTAATGTAACCTACACGAGTAGTTGGTATAACCTACACGAGTAGTTAGTATAACCTACACGAGTAGTTGGTATAACCTACACAAGCAGTTGGTATAACCTACACGAGTAGTTGGTATAACCTACACGAGTAGTTGGTATAACCTACACGAGTAGTTGGTATAACCTACACAAGCAGTTGGTATAACCTACACGAGTAGTTGGTATAACCTACACGAGTAGTTGGTATAACAAATAGGAGTGATTGGAGGAACATACATTAAGTAGTTGATGTAACCTTGTTCTGTAGTTGTTTTAACCATTATATAATTGGTTCAACCATCACGAGCAGTTTTGACTATCACAGGTAGTTGTTGTGACCATCGGGAATTAAAAATAATCAACTCACATATGTGTTGTTTTAACCAACGTCAATTTAACTCATATTAAATAGTACCTGCAACTCACCACGTAGGTAGGCGCACAGATAAACCATAAAATTTAGTCAAAACAAATCAAATATGATTTGATTCAACTAATCTTTTCTCTGTGTGCAGGTGGTTATACGCCAAAGCTGAAAGTGCCGTTAAAGGTCAAGCTTAATAATTATATTTTTTGACTGAAATAAACGAATAAATTTATTCGTGAACATTAGTATGCAATAGAATAGTATTAAACTATATTTTGGACTATTTTTGAAAGCGTTTTTAATCTATATAATTAGGTCATCTAATGGTGGAAACGTCAAGCTCTGTTCGTGAGTATGTGTTTTTATTTCTATCTGTATCTACGCCATCTAGCGGCACAACTCACTATTTATCCATTCCTAAAAGCACCAATTTTCCAGCTGTTTCATTATATCAAAATGCTTAATTTCTAGAATGTCTATTAGATAATGGAAAAGGAAGGCCATACGAAGGGAAATTAACTTCACCTATTTTTGATAGTAACTACATATAATATCTAAAATTAATAATAATAACTAACTGATATTGACTAATAGAATGCATTTATTTACATATGTGCTCAAAGAATATTCTTTTCCTGTAGGATTTCCTCCTTCTAAGCAATAGTCCAAGTACTTCATGTACAAGGAACTATCAGTCTGCAATGTACATTGTGAGGTACATACATTTGCTCCCTTTATTCTGTTGATGTTCGATGAAGAGAAGAAAGGTCCAAAGGTCCCTATTGTGTGCAATAATACTAACTGCACCACTGTACAATAATGAGGCCAACGAGACTATAGAATAAAAGAAAAGAGTAATTTCTATATAAGAGACCATATAACAGGGAAATAATATAACCTGCATATTTATTCTAGGACAAATGATATGTATTACTGTTTGACAAATATATATGATATTTATTAAATATCATAGGAAAGGTGAATATTTTCAATAACAAGAAAATTGTTGGTATTAAGAAAGAAAAGAAAGAATATTCACCGATCATTTATTCCACCCAGACAATCATTAATAGAAATTATGATATAGTTATTAGTTATTATAATTTTAATTATTTGAGTCTCGTATGATTCATAAAGTAATCGGAAACAATATTGTCATCCATGGAATAGAGGATAAATTCAAAAGGAATCAAATATGGTGATGAGGAAGGCCATTTAAATGTATTAGGAATGTACGCAATAAAGAAAGAGTCTTGCTTCTTATTCCCCTGTGAGTGATTACTATCACAAATTGAATTGACCCTATAGATCAAAAGATAAATGTTTCACAACATTGGTAATTTCTTAGAGTATAATTCATTCCAGTGCAAGTAAAGATAACGTATCAGGATCCGTTATCTTTACTTAAGATAACGTACCAGGGTCTGTTATCTTTACTTAAGATGACGTACCAGGGTCCGTTATCTTTACTTAAGAAAACGTACCAGGGTCCGTTATCTTTACTTAAGATAACGTACCAGGGTCTGTTATCTTTACTTAAGAAAACGTACCAGGGTCCGTTATCTTTACTTAAGATAACGTACCAGGGTCTGTTATCTTTACTTAAGAAAACGTACCAGGGTCTGTTATCTTTACTTAAGAAAACGTACCAGGGTCTGTTATCTTTACTTAAGATAACATACCAGGGTCTGTTATCTTTACTTAAGATAACGTACCAGGGTCTGTTATCTTTACTTGCACTGAGAAATAATTTGAGTTTTCAGTTTGTCCTAAAACCGGCTCAAAAATGTGAGTCCATTTGACTCATCCTAGAATTTCACTCAAAAAATAGAGTCATATTGACTCGTATTTCATAGTCAGATTCACTCAGATAGAGTCAATCAAGAAAATAGACTCCAATTTGAGTTTTGCCACTCGTTACTCAAACGATGAGTCAGGTTGACTCGCAATTTTTTCTAAGTGTGGTTAAATTCTGGTCCATTATCTTTACTAACTTCATATTTTCTGGTCCATTATCTTTACTAACTTCATATTTTCTGGTCCATTATCTTTACTAACTTCATTTCTGCATGGTCCGTTATCTCTACTTGATTAAATGCTTAATATTTAAACAATAATTTGAATAATATCGATATCATAGATAACATATCAAAGGATTTAAGCAATTTTTTTTTCATTTTTAATTAATTGTTGTTCACAACCTTAAAATGGAGCGTTCATATCACTGCGAAGAACTTCAGCCGATATGTACATCTATAATTTATAATCACTACTATTATCATTGTATAAGGTTGTGTATTAATAAAAACTAAATAAAATATTTACTAAAACTAATGGAAACATTAATATTTTTCATTAGTTATATAAATCCGGTCCGTTATCTTTACTTGTCCTTCATTCCTTGTTCCACAAAAAACAATGCGTTCTATCAGTCTGGTTGTACATATTAAATATCACACTGATTGTTAGAATTAATGCAAGGTATCATTATATGATTTCTTTAAAGTATGCCACTTTAAAGAACTTGTGGTACACATTTCAAAACAACATAAGGGATAAGTTTAATGCTCAGTGGTACAGAAATTATACCACCTTTAAAAGTTATGTCTGTATGCAGCTCGGCAGCTCAAATTTCGAACCATCTACATGATTGCTTGGGTATGTATAGTCATGAATCTTTGAGCACATTGGGCACTTATTTCTCTTAAAAGTGTGCCCTTAAGGTAACTTTGTCCTAAACCTCTCCAGACTTTACCAATCATTTCGAACGGTCATGTGCTTGCTACTCTGGTAATTATTCCTAGTTTCTTCACATCATAGAGCAAGAGATTGGGTAGCGTTCTATCTAATGCCATAGAATAACTTTGGTTTTTGGCATGTTCTACAGAATAATAATGTCAATGAAACTTGGAATTAAAAAATATATCCTGACGTAAAAGTGTAGGCAATTTATTTTTATTCGTTAGCTTCACTTTTCACAGGAGTCTCTGTTAGATGAATGCTGTTAAAAGTTTTTTATAGTCTATATAGATGCTATAAAAAAAGATAAGAAATAATTATGGAACAAGTTTATTCGGGACTGACAACAAAGTCCAGCCATTCCATGGAATATTTAAGAATGTGAAACATATATCATTCTCTAGCTCACTCTATTCTATTGGGATGCAATCCATTATAATATGTAGCAGGACTTCTAATAGCATATATCATTCATGTTTTTTGTGAATTATTGTTAAATATGTTATTAATAAAACCCTTCTAATGTATATTTTAATTTTAAGATGCATGTAGCTATTTTCAAAAAACAAGTGTAAGAAAAATCGTATTAATTATAATATTTCCGATATACTCAACTTACACTCAATTATTAGCAAACTAACAAATTTAATATGCATTTGCTAACATTAAAAAAAAATTTCCTTCATTAAATCATTTATTAAAGATAATTAAAAACAAATCAGCCAGCAGTTAATTTTTGTTAGTAAAATGACGTAGCCATATCTCGAACGTTTTTACTGATTTCGATAAAACTTTGAATTATATATAATTACCCAGCTAACCATATCCTCTCTGTCCCGCGTGGGACAGAGGGGGACATCCCTCGCTAGCGAGGGACAGAGAGGGACAGGGGATTTCTGACGTCTGCAGACGTCTGAAATCCCACGTCTTTCCAACGTCTAAAATCCCACTCACGTCCCACGTCTTACACAAGCGGGATGTCCCTCGTCTGTCCCACGTCTTAAATCCCACTCACATCCCACGTCTTTCCCACGCGGGATGTCCCTCTCTGTCCCACGCGGGATGTCCCTCTCTGTCCCACGTCTGTCCCACGTGGGATGTCCCTCTCTGTCCCACGCAGGATGTCCCTCTCTGTCCCACACGGGATGTCCCTCTCTGTCCCACGTCTTTCCCACGTGGGATATCCCTCTCTGTCCCACGCGGGATGTCCCTCTCTGTCCCACGTCTGTCCCACGGGGGATGTCCCTCTCTGTCCCACGCGGGATGTCCCTCTCTGTCCCACGTAGGATGTCCCTCTCTGTCCCACGCGGGATGTCCCTCTCTGTCTCATGTCTGTACCACGCGGGATGTCCCTCTCTGTCCCTCGTCTGTTTTACGCGGGAAAAAGTACGCGGGATGTCCCTTTCTGTCCCACGTCTGTCCCACGCGGGATGTCCCTCTCTGTCCCACGCGGGATGTCCCTCTCTGTCCCACGTCTGTCCCACGTGGGATGTCCCTCGCTGTTCCACGCGGGATATCCCTCTCTGTCCCACGTCTGTCCCACGCGGGATGTCCCTCTCTGTCCCTCGTCTGTTTTACGCGGGAAAAAGTTATACCAAAAAGGTATATCTATCTCAAGCTTTATTTACGTATCATAACTAGGTAGGTATTCATAAACAGATGTAGGTATCTACTATCTAGGTAGGCATTGATGAATAATACTAGGTAGTAGGTAAGTAGGTACGGATTGATGAACACTACCTAGTAGGTATACTAGGTAGGTAGGTATTGGTACTGGTAGGTATCTAGGTAGGTATTGTCAAACAGTTATAAGTAACTAGATAAGCATTGATAAACACTAGTAGATAACTAGGTAGGCATTGACAAACAGTTGTAGGTAACTAGGTAGGTATTGATGAATACTAGTATTTAACTAGGACCTATATTGGTTCTTATATACAGTTGTAGGCCACTAGGTAGGCAATGTTAAACACAAGAAGGTAACTAATTAGGTATTGATAAGCAGATGTAGGCAACTTGGTAGGCATTGATAAACACCAGTAGGTAATTAGGTAGGTATTGACAAACAGTAGGTAATGTAGGTAACTAAGTAGGTACTGATAAATACTACGTAATAGGCAAGTAGTGATAACCACCAGTAGGTACAGATTGGTGGTTATCACTTGTAGGTTATTAGGTAGTTATAAATAAACTCTAGTATAAGTAACTAGATAGGTATAAGGTAGTGATATCACCAGAAGGTAACTATAGGTAATATTAATTAACAGTTAAAGGTAATTAGGTAGTTAATAACATTAATTAACATTATCATTACAAATATTAATAAATAACTTTATACACATTCTTATCATTTACATTAAAAAATAAAAGATACCTAAATGTAGAATATTAAATTATATTTATTTAAAATAATTTTAAGAAGCACGCAAGTAATCAAGTTGGATAAAGATCATTTTAATACTAATTTTACCATGTCCAGGATGGCTGAGAGGTAGCGACGCAGGCTTCAATAGTACAACACACTAGAGTCCTGAGTTCGATTCCCGAGATGACCACTACAATTCTTTCTCCATTTCTTCCCATTTAATTTGTATATAACAATATGTAATATTAAAATAAATGATATACAGCCAAATGTACATATACACTATATGCAATATGGTTAGAAATTGCAATAATAATTAGTATGATCTTTTTTTATTTCTTATACATATTTATATACCCCAATTAACCGAAGTAGTTTGAGCCAAAAGAGAGATATGTCCCCCTTGCAGAGGGGGACATCCACACTCTGTCCCACGTCTTGCAGAGGGGGACATCCGCACTCTGTCCCACGTCTTGCAGAGGGGGACATCCGCACTCTGTCCCACGTCTTGCAGAGGGGGACATCCGCACTCTGTCCCACGTCTTGCAGAGGGGGACATCCGCACTCTGTCCCACGTCTTGCAGAGGGGGACATCCACACTCTGTCCTACGTCTTGCAGAGGGGGATATTCCCACTCTGTCCCACGTCTTGAATACTCACTCTGTCCCACGTGGGTCCCACGTCTTATTTCCCTCTTCCCTCTATAGCGAGGGACATCCGCACTCTGTCCCACGTGGGTCCCACGTCTTGAATCCCTCTATAGCGAGGGACATCCACACTCTGTCCCACGTGGGTCCCACGTCTTGAAAACGGAGTGGGGTAAGACGTGGGACAGGTGGATGTCCCCCTCTGTCAGAGTGGGACAAGACGTGGGATCAGACGTCTTGCAGAGGGGGACCCCTGTGCAAATGAAGAGGGTTAGACGTCTGCAAGACGTCTGATGTCCCCCGCCCCACGTCTTGCCCCACGTCTTAAATCCCTCTATAGCGAGGGGTATCAGACGTCTTAAGACGTGGGACAAACAGCTTTTGGTTAGCTGGGTAACTTATGCATGGCCATATAGAACTTCGGTTGAAATACATTAAAATGTCATTCTTCAAAGTAAATGCAATTCTTTAAATTATAGTTTCCTATAAATAATTGATACCTCCTTAATTTACTCTATTTACTCAAACAGTCTCTTTTCACTTCAGGCCTCAAGATGCCGACAATAAAGATCCACTAGCGTCTCTAATCACCACTGCCATCACTTGCTGGTTATGAACTGTGGTGCTATTTCTACAAGAACAAGAGATAACCTTCCAGATAATCAGGTTAGTAAATGTGATGGGATGCTCCTAAAGTGGTGCACGGTATGGAATGAGAGAATAATAAGAAAGAAGACTCTGTAAGAGCAATTAAATGAAGAAAACAGAGAGTAGAGGATGATTTTTTTATAGTGATCAAAACTTAATGGCCAAGAATCAAGGAAGTCTCCTATTTGATAAAATAGATAGGTATTTTTTTTACATTTGTCTGTTTCACATCCCATTTTATTTATGCTAATTTTCTGCCATACCTTATTTCTAATAAGTTTTTTTTGTCAATTTTTTTGACAGACAAAATACTTTTTACGAATCAGAGAATAAAATGAAAAAGAGCATCTCTAATGTGAGTCGTTATTATCAGCCCAAGACTGACAAAATCATTTTCAATGAAGCACCAAGAATAAGATACCTAAGAGTACAATAAACAGAAAAGAGAAAAAAATAAATGATTAAACCTTGAATCAGATTTAAGATAGCTATAATAATATAGAATATAAAAATAGATTCTAACCTCAACACAATTCAAACTATTCACAATTTTGAAGATAACTCAGAGTTTCTTATTCTGTATCATATATTTCTAAAGCCGCGCTTGACTTTATAAGAAATATTTCCTTAATAAGAGCGAGAGCGGAAAAAAGAATGTTATTCATCACACACTGATCGATATGAGGAAAATATTTAGAAAAGGAATTTCCCTTCGTGAAAAGGGCCTAATTTATTCAAAAGTTTCTGTGGTGTCAGCCTGAAGACCATTTACCAGAGGAGGAAATAACGACAAAGAATGAGGAAAAACTGAAATCCTATATAGGAGTCTCACAAAAAAGTCTGGGTAAATTAGGTCAGAATAGAGAGGATCAAACTTTTTAGAAACTAATAAGTAGATTATATTTCATGGTGGAGTTCGGACTGAACCCTATCCTCTATTTTGAGTGAAAATAAGTCGTTTAGATCAAGGGAGCTCTTCTAGCCCATCAAATATATAGCCATTCCGGAAAGTTTTGGCAGTCCTATTTTCAACATGATAGACTCATAATATTAAATCATATTCGATTGAATTTTTTGTTAATATGTTTGAGTCAGAACTAAAATATAAAAGAGAGAAACATATAAGAAATGTTGTTAGCTAATTTATCAACAGTTACAATCTCATTTGGTAATTACGGTGGTGTCAATTTATTTTCAAATCAATTTTCTAAGTATGCTGGAAACCACATCACTGTATATTTTCCAACTTATTTTCTTTTATGTCCATTTGCAGTTATTGGCAATTCGTGACTACACTGTACACACTTCATTGGTTTCTCTTATCGCTGGCTGCCTCCACGAAGAGCTGAGACTAAATTCAGTGTAAAAAATATGTGCTAAAAGAGGCAGTACAATCAAAATTAAACTCATGCCAAATTGGTCCTACATATATTTAGAACATTAAATTATCTAATAAGAGAATATTTGTTACTAAAAGTGCCGCCGTCGCTTGGTGGGTTATATAGTGAGCAGCCACGTTATTTATCAACTGAATATGATTAGGTATTATGGCGAAAAAACAATTCCAAATACAATTGAAAACTTAAAATGTTAGAAGCAAAAAAATATAAGCTCTTTCTTTACGTAATAATAAGCAATGATGCGAATAAATAAAATTAACAAATATTAAATAAACTTAGATACCAATTAGTGTATTTCGTTGAATATTTAAATTCTAATAAATTATATTGTATTAATATAAAATTCACATTTCGATGTCGTCCGCTAATAATAATCGAACATACATGTAGGTATATGTTCGATTATTATTAGCGGACGACACCGAAATGTGAAGTTTATATTAAATACAATATAATTTATTAGAATTTAAATATTCAACGAAATACACTAATTGGTATCTAAATTTATTTCTGAATCTTTAAAATCTAAGAAATAAAATTCTTATCAATACTTATATAATATATATTTTAAATCAACTATTATAAGCTTAAACTCAATCAGCGTTTATCTTAGCCAAATATAATTTAGAGATTATAAAAAGTATGATTGTGATATTCGAATTGGCTTGCATATGCAACAAACATTGAATATGTAAATTCTATAATTGCATATAGTATGCAGGTTTTTCCGTATAACTTTATGCGAGAATTTAATCATGGGACACAGAAACAAATCCCTAAACAAATAGCAAATTGTTATCAGTTGCCTATTAGAAAATTATTAAAGTTTGTTTTGAGCTATTACTATCCAAAACTATATTATTGAAACTCAAATACCATTTAAGATGTTTAACAAATTTAGTGGAGAAAAGAAACATGCTGAAAGATGCATTTTTTCACTAAAGACCTACCATTTTTACCATGTTTATCATTTTTTAATGTTACTGCAGTTTTAGTCCAACGCTAAGTCTTAAGATTTTTGGGTTGTGTTGCTAGGCTCATGGGATCGTTTACTAGCACCTCTTCATTTCAACTCTACATCTTCAAAATACTTTGAAGATGTAGGAATTGAAGACGGTATTTATTTTGCAATTATGTAATAAAATGATAGGGACACTCGAGAATTAGAATCCAGAATATCCTTTAACCATCTGATCTGGCAAATCTGGGGGTCAATTACTATTATTATAGGGTCATGTCACCCTATAAAAGTGGTAATTGAGCCACTATCCGAGTATAATCGATGTAGCATGCACCAATTTAATGAAAGTGTAAATTTGACTTTTTGTTCCTTTTAAGGGGATCTTTCCCCCAAGATTTTATTTTTCTTATTATTAATCGTAAAATTTTGACATTTGATTCACATATAAAACATCGAAAGAGGAATTTTTTTTGTTAATGGTGAAAATCACATTTTCTTCATAGAAAACAAGAGATGGAAGAAAACGTGATTTTAAGGGGATGGAAGAAATGTATTTATTAAAAAAATGTTTTAGGTTTTTTGGCTCTCCTGAACAGTGTCCTTTTTGCATTTTTTGGGAGTCAATATCAATCATCTCCGTCATTTTTCAACGTAGAGTGATAAATGTGTATAGTTGGATGCGCAAAGACCAGGGTAACGAAAGAACGTTCGTAACAATGGTCTTTGCGCATCGTAATTCATCTTTATTTAAATGAAATAACTTCACAAATAAATAAAAAAAATAGGAAAAAAACAAAAAATTGGAAAACAACTATTTCATCAATCTCAAGAGTAGGATTTTTCTTATAGAAGGAACGTTTTGATGTTGCCCAAGTATTTCCGCTTCAAATGATAACAATATTATCACTGTATGTTAAAAATTGACCATCCCATAAAATCACGTTTTCTTCCATATCTCGTTTTCTTTGAAGAAATGTGATTTTTACAAATAAAAAAAAGAAGATTCCAAAGGTTATTTTATATATGTGTATCAAATTTCAATGTTCTACGATTCATAATAGAGAAAAAGTTTTGTAAGGAGAGCGATATCCCCTTTAAGTTCTTGTATAATTATAATTCTTGAGTTCTTTAAGTATTTGAAACATGTGTAAAATGGTTCAAATTTCATTGAAATTCCTATGAAAATGGTAACACTGATTTATTGTGTCGGAGTATGGGTAAAAACAGACTTATCCTCAGTGGCTGGAATTTTTTCAGCAATTTTTTTTCAATAATATTCATTCTATATTTTTAGCCGTTGACCTAAATGAGACACCATCTCCTACCTCTGTAATATAAATTTCTACGGTTGCTTTGCTTAATTTTCATAGTCTACTACGGTGTAACTTGTGGTGTAAAAAAATAAAAACTTTGTGTTCTTACCTCAAAACTTTGCATAAAATATTCCGCATTTAAACTGCTTTCTCTCACATAAATGAGTGCCTTTTCAACCCTTTAGTGACTAGCTTCTTATGAGAAGGACATTGGAAAAAACTTGATATAAATCTAATATAATTTTGTTATGTATTTTGTAGATCTATTGACCAAATAATGATTAAATATATGCCATATGTAAGAAAATTCTAGCCAAGGACTATATATTATTTACAAGATTAAATAATCTAACCTAGTTTCTAATTTTTGGCGTACAATAAGTCTTAGCTGTTAAAAGATGTCCAAGTCGTTGCACCGGATCCAATCGTTCATTTCCTACCGAATAAAATTTAGTAAACGGCTAGCAGTGCTTTTAGAAAAAAGTCAGGGCACATAGAGAGTAATTTAATAAATTGGAAGTTCACAATATTCTAGAAATAATACATCTCATGCTCTACACAGGGGAATGCTCATATTTGCAAATTTTGGAAAATATCTAGCCAGATTATTTAAGAAATTATTATTTTGATCCCAAAGTTAACTAATTCATTTTCACTCCAAATGACAAAAATATAGTTTATTAATAATAACAATTAAGGCTCTCAGATGAACAAGACACAGAAACGTGATGAAGTGAAGTCGAAACACTCGAGAAACTTCAGGTAGAGTATAGGAAGGAAAAGAATTCTTACGAAAAGTAATTATATACTATATCTATATAACATAAATGAATTATAAATGCTTTTTGGTTTATCTTTTATAATATAATTAGTTTTCATTTATTCCAGCTGTCATCGGTGATTACATAAAAGTTAAATAATAGTTGTCATTCACTTTTATCTTATATGATCGAAAAGTAGCAATGATGAGTATAGAAAAACATTCTATCTGGCATAATCTTTCATTAGTGTATGACTATGATTATTTTAAGTAATAAAATATCCATATAGATCTAATTACTCTATGATAGTCAGTGCAAAGATAGCAGCAACTATTCCTTGCCAATTCTAGTATCTTATTATTGTATGATGTTAAACTATGTATTTTTCTGATAAAATAATTGCTGATAAATTAAATAAGGATTTTCACTTATAGTATATGACGCAATTTGCCGAGTTTGCACAATCTCAAGTACGCGCAGCGCATTTTCGTATGTAATTTTATGGATGTCTTTTTATTTATTTATTTATTTAATTGAAAAGACGATATTTCTACATTAACGCAAAGTGAAACAAATGAGGTGACGTCCAAACGTTTGGTAGAATGTTTGATATCCTAGTAAATTACAATATCATGTTTTGTTCAAGTCTTCTTTAAAGGTTCCCTCCATTATAATTTTGTATTACTCTATTCATTAGAACTAAGGTTACTGATTACAAAACTACAAACCATTTCAAATTTGGTTCTATAGTTTTATTATAATATGTAATTCGAGTTTTGTTTCCGCTCTTTCTTTCACCCTCTGAATTTCAAGCAAAGAAAAAGGAACTGTTACATCTTATATAACCTTAGATCTACAAATTTAAAGAAATTCCAGATTTTTTAAATTTATAGAGTTGACAGGATATTTAAAGGTCCCAAATAGATATAAATAAATATTTCCAGATTCCGTGATATTTTCCCTATATTACTTCAATACTGATACATGGGGAAGCGTGCCGACCCTATACATCCATGCCAGGATGTTGCCTTTATGAAGTCATGCTAAAAAAAAACACTATAGTCACTACTACGCATATAAAAAACAGACCTAATAATGTAGCTGAGAGACGTCATTATAGTTCCAGTACTATAACTTCCTTGCTGCCAGGTCATTAATCGATCATAGTGTACAGTACAACAAACTAGCGGATACAACAAACTGCATTACGGTTATCCTTGACCAAAAAGAATGAAAACTATTTATTTCAAAGTTCTCAATCCTTCAGTAATAAATCGGGATTAAATAACTTCAAACCTTCTTATCTAAAAAGTATTAGTTTTACACAAAAATCGTTTATGATTTTCGGACTCCATGGAAAAAAGTACAAAAGAACAAAATAATTTTTATGGGGGTGGTAAAATGGGAAAGATCCAATCAATGTTATAAATAATTTAAATTCAATTTTTCTTAACAATTGCATTCATTGGTAGTTTAGTTAAAATATATTTTAATCAAGAAGGACATATGTAAAAAACAGATAAGTAAATCTTGGCATGGCGTGAAGCAATGATTCTGTGATATTTTTGTCAATAGACTTCCACTTTTGTTCAATCAACTCACACAAAGTTGAGCTAAATTGGCAGGTTTCATTTTATTTTCCCGTTTTTTTTAACAGTTTTTTTTTGCGGTTTTTGTCAAAGAATTTGACAGAATCCCTGTTAAATTTTTCGCCTGTTCGTCGTCTAACGAGACTTTTGCCTCTTGTACCGAAAAGAGAAAACGGGAATTCATTAGAGAGAATGACTTTGCTCCATTACTCAACAACTCAGTCCTTTAAGAAGCGAAACGATCCCTAATGTTCTTCGGTGTTAAAAGAGGTTTCCTTGATGCTCTCCTTGACACTAGTCCTTCATCGAAAAGACGACGTTCAACTAGGAATAAACTCCTCTTGCAATGCTCAATTGTGCAGCTCTGATCTGGTGGCTGTGATTTTCTGTTATGAATGGAGCACCAGCTCCCCATACTTTCGAACTGAGAAGAGTTTGTCTTGCCAGAAGCTGTCTTCTCCACGGTTTATTGTTGGATCATGGAACTGTTATATCAGCTGGTTGACAGTTCACGATGACAAAAGGCCTTTTTACAACAATTTCCTTCCCTGAGAAAACCACTCTGGTGCAAGAAAATAAAGATTTTTTCTCTTCTTTCGGAATTACCAGTATTGGAACCTTCTGATGAAAACCTGTTAAAAATCTGTTGAAAACGACAAAATGGATTCGATTTTAATTTTTTTTTAGAAATAATTATATTTACATATCTCAGTTTTGTTGCCTTTGTTACCTTTCAGACGTCAGAAATTTGATTTCAGTTATTGAGAAAATAATCGATTTCACCAAATATCATTTTTCTTATCTTACTGTAATTTTTTGTTAACTTTTTTAAAAAATAATTTGCATTATAAGTCTGAAAATTATGTAAATTCTTATTAGTTAAATATAATTTCATTAAGAAATTCATCCGTACAATAAAAAAATAATGTTTGTCAAATTCATTGATGGAGCGCAAGCAGTAATTTGGCAATCATTCCACTACAACAGTGACAAGAGAAATTATCTAAAACTCTGGCACCCACTGTCCACGCTGATAGCAATGGCTACCCTACACCACAGTATAAAGATTAAGGAGTAGCCGAATTATGCTTATAATCTGATGGATATACACTCCTGATCAAAGATCTAGGACCACTTTATAAATGACAAAAAAATACTACGTTTTTCAGTAAAAATGCTAAATTTTCCCATATTAAGTTTAGTTATACCATTGTCTAAAAGGCAATGATTGAAAAAAGAAGTGATTATCAGAATAATTTATTAGAAATTTCATTTTTTAGAAAATGAGGTCGATAACCATTGATCAAATATATAAGACCATGAGTATGAAAAGTTAAATTTTTGGTCATTGCACTATTTTAGTTTAGTTACGAGATTAGCAATCAAGGCTAATATACCATAATAAGGTTGACCAGACGCCATTTTCTGCCAGACGTATGATTCTCGGGCACCCAAAGCCAATAAAAAAAAATCAACAATATATTAACTGTATATCACTATTTTATCTGCTTTTTGACGAAAAAGGTGTACATATTTTGAGAAAAAAATAAATACCCTGCTATATCAGACACTTTCCTATCATATTTTTTTTATTTCCCATAATAATTACCGAATTAGAAGTGATAACTGTTGGATATAGTTGGACAGGCTACTTAGCTGTTTTTAACTCGAATTTTAGATAGATTGTGAGAATTGCTACTAACTACAAATTGAAAACCCTCTATTTTATCAGTTACTCAATATTAGTCGTTACTAATTAGTACTAGTCAAATTTATCCGATTTTATTGTTAAACACCAATCAACCTACCTAATTAGTAAATAGTAGAGTACTACTACCTAGGTCGTTAGCATACATAGTTGCTGTCCCTTTCATGTTTTTTCAAGTATTAGGTAGCTAACTACCCTATTTTGTTATGCTTAAGAAAAAAAAAGATTAACTGTCTTTTAATGCACATAATCTTGGGTACCAGGAGGAGAATTATGAGGTTGCAAGAATATCTAATTTGTGGAGCATTGTCGTACAATTTGCTCGTCTGTTAACCTTATAGACTATAGTGTATATAAACCTTGATTTACCTATTTACCTAGACTTTCAAGAGCAAGGATTGACACGAAGGGGAATCGCAGAAAAGTTTAATCGAAGTAAAACTGTGGTTTGCAGCTTTCTAAAGGACACTGTAAATTATGGAAACTCAAAATACACTGGAAGCCCAAAAAAATCTCAGACGACACTTGTGACAACAAGGTATGGTTAAAAGAAGTGTCTAGACTCTACGAGCAAAGATATTATACTACAACAAGATGCACTACTCTCAAGAATTTCTGTTTCATAAAGCGCCTTCTGCATTTGAAAGCGGGTACTAAGCAACAACAACATTTGGTGTCGATCGAAATACTGAAAAGTTTGAGTTTTCGCACTTCTGTCAGTACCTAGTTATAAATAATTAAATATTAATTAAGGTCGTATGTTGCTTGTACGATTATTGAATTAATTCAAAAATTTCCTATGTTAACTTTGATGTGCAATTAAAACATGAAAGGAAAATAGGTAGTTGTATGTAGGTACCGTAGAGCCATGAATTAAATAGTTAGAAGGATACTCGCACTTGAAAATAGTGCGAGAGTGTGACGTCACGCATGCGACTCATTACGTCACTTGGTATACATATACTCGCACGGGAATATTTGGTTATAGATCTTCATGAAATAACTGGATTACTTGGTCACATATATAATTAAATACATCGCAAACGTTAATATATAATTATATATATAACTAATACTGAAATCATTTGTTGAATTTAGCTCAGAGGATCATGATATTTAAGAACTAGATTATGTGCACTCGGTAGAGCGCATACCGCCGCCGCCGTGACCCGTTCTCTCCCAAAATTTAATAAACTGCTAACTGAATAGTAACCAATTGTCCCACCAAGTTTCACGCAATATGGTTTAATACTTTTTGAGTTATAAATGACCTTGACCTTTGACCGGATCGCTCCCAAAATTCAACCAGATGGTTCCTGGACATTGACCAATTGTTCCATAAAATTTCAGACAATTTGGTCAAATACTTTTGAGTTATTGATTTACAAATGGCTTTGACCTTGACTTTTGACCTTTGGTCCGATCGCTCCCAAAATCTGATAAAAAAGTTTCTGTATATTGACCAATCGTCCCACTAAGTTTCATGTAATATGGTTCAATATTTTTTCAGTTATAAATGGCATGACCTTGACCTTTGACCGAGTCGCTCCCAAAATTCTAAAAGCAGGTCACTGGGCATGGACCAATCGGCACCCCAGTATGGGGTGCCTTTTCCTACAGTAGGACGATGGAGGTTCAGGTTGTGCATGGCCATCAGAATTCGGCCGGGTATGTTTGCACGCTTTTGAGGGCATCGCTGGTGACTGAGGGGTCTTTATAGGTATACAGAGGGGGACATAATTTATCACTGCGCCTGAAATAAGTTAGGTAGGTAGTTTTATATCCCAGCCCTACCTACTCTTATTGTTTATTTACCTAAACTAAGCTACCTATACCTAATCGCTATTTGTTCTTATTTTAATGTTTACCTTAACTAGTAGTACTATCAATTATTCAATATATTGTATGTAATGACTTAAAGTTTGTTAACTACCTAACTTAGGCTACCTAACTAGAGTTCAGTTAAGATTGTGGCTCCAGTGTTTCAAAGTGCCAGTCTGCAAAATATGGAACATTTTTCAAAGAGTTTCTGAGGTGAACCTAAACAATATCTTAGGGATATTTTAGAACCATTGAAGAATATCTTTAATTGAATCCTATGTTACCATTAATTTTTGCTGAAGGAATTTTTATATACTCAAAATTTCAGAGAGATAATCAGTGATAATTTTTGAATTTTCATCTGAGAGTAACTAACTAACTATCACAAATTTAAATCACCAAAAGTCATATGGTCACATTATTCAGAGCAGGGTAATATGTTTCTAAACTTAGTGATAATTTAAAAAATCTGAAATTTCATTATTTTAGCTCCCAAGTTACCTATAAAAAAAATTTGAATTAAAAATGGGTGGATATGTGTAGAAAGGAAAAAAAAAACTATTTACTATTGAATCAATATAAATTAAATTACCTATTGCTCCTAAACTTCTACATAATAGCTACTTATAAGGCTATTAATGATTTGATAAGATCTAATTTATATTTGAAAGTTTGAAGATACCTAATTCTTAGGAATTTCTAAGCCAATCTGTTGAAACTGGTAAAGTGTTCACAATAGCAGAGATTACTTTTTTTGTGTTTATATGATTAATATTGGAATCATCAGCTCCCAAAATCATAAATCAATGATAATAGTTAAATATCACACTGATGCAGAGTAGCTCTCCAGATTTATTTATCCTAACCAAATTATTGGCAATTACTTGGCTAGGATTCTCATACTCTATTGGTTGGGGAAATTGTCACAATTGAGATAGTTATATAACTTATATTTCCTCTTAGTCCTCTGCAGAATATGGGATATTTTAAAAACCTCTTTAACAAATAGTGAAATAATTCATTTGTTTTCAATTTCTTTTAAATTAATTAAGTTGCCTGAGTCCTAAAATTTAATGTTTGATGCAGTAAATGTCTTTAAATTATATGAAATGAAGTTAACTTTGTTTAAACCTTTATTTTTTTATTTTCAGGTGGAACTTCACTGCATTATATCTACAGAAAAAGACTGACCATATTCACACAAGTGGGAGAAAGTGCACTGAACTTTATTCTAAAATCTTGAAAAGGATAAAAGTTTCTAAGAGGACACAAAAATCTCTGATCAACTGTTCAGGTGTGTTATAGCTACCTATACCTAAGCCAACTTATTTAATACATTAGGATCTATTATTGTATATGATATATGAAACAGTTAATTTAAAGTGATTTTTTTTCTACAGATGATGAATATCAAGTTCATATATTCTGGAGGTATGCTTCACCTATACCTGTAGGAGATCAAGAATAGGGTGAATGTGTGAAGACATACATCTTCTGAATGGGAAGATCTTATGCTTCTGCTGAGTGTAATTTCATTGCTAAATTATTTCAATATATTGCATATAAAACTTCATGTATGTTATTTCTTCCCCAATCTATCTACAAAACTATCTTCAAAGAAAGAAATATTTATTGTAAAGCATGTAAGTCTTTAGAAAGAAGAACCAGTTTGTTAGTATAAAAGAAATTATTACTTTTTAATAAATATACATTATATTAGAGTGAAAGAAAGATCTATTATATGTAAAAAATATTTATATTATAAATAAAGATACTAATTCATTGGTTTAAAAAAATATTACTTTATATTAAATTTTTGATGCATTTATACTAAAGAAAGATACATTTATTGCAAAGAAAACATTTATTCTATTCAATGAAAAGTTTTCTTTATGGAGGAGAAATAATATATTTCTCCTAAACCACTCCTAGATTTGAAATAAATAACTAATTTTATTTGTTACAAAGAAAATTCTAAAATTTAAATCGTATTTTTTATTTGACTCAAAGAAAAGAAATCTTATATGTGAATAGAAATTTTATTTGTCCCAAAACTAGAACATTTCTTTACCTGAAAGAAAATAATTAATTAATGCATATATAAAGTGACTTTTTTCTTTGGGAGAAAGAAAAAATTTTCTGTGTGTACGTACATTTTTTAAAGTATATTTTCTAGATATATATTTTTTTATTGATAATCTATTAATTTGAATGGAAATTACACTAGTATCAATATAATCCCGTGTATCAGGTCACATTTTTTTATGTTAAAAATGAAAATTATCTAATACTAGTGTAATTGCCATTAAAACTAGTGGGTTATCAATAATTAAAAATATATAAATAAATTGAAAAAAATATATACCTACAATAATTATGTTGAAAAAAATGTTTGTTAAAAAAGTGTATGTAGAATATTATATAAAATAAAAAAATATATGTCTGAAGAATAAATTTAGAAAACTGATTATAAAAAAATATACCTACTCAAAAAATAAGTTACAAAAAATTGTTAACGAATATTAATTTTGTTAAAGAATATTTGTTAAAAACTGTATCTAAAGATATTTCTGTATAAAATGTATGTAATTTTTGTCAAAAAAATCTGTGTCAGAAATTATTTGTGTTCGAAACATATATGTAATTCATTTTCTATACATTAAATGATAAAGCGTGACATTTTTCTTGCAATTCCAACCAACAGACAAAGACACACTGTGTATTAGTATATAGGGTGATTTCTTATATGTGAAACTATCCGATATTTCGCAACTCACCCTATTTATTTCGCATAATTAATAGATTATTATTCACTTACGTCAAAATATTTGAGTAATTTTTATTTGAAAAACAACTTTGAGCTTTCCATAGGCATAAACAATGTATAAGTTTCCTATCATTCATCTTTAAATTCTTATGAAATAAATAAATAAATAATCACAAGACAAAAATTATCAGAAAAGAATATTCGTTCTCAATTTAGGTATTTTAATTAATTCTAGAGAGAAAATGATAACCAAAGCAGCATCGCGTTGGCCAGAGTCATGGAAGTGGGCAGAGTGCTAGTGTATTAAATTTAGCCAGACATAGGTGTTACATTCGTTCCACATCTCACCTTAAAAACCAAAAGTCTAGACCTCAACCTTGATGTAAGTTATTTCAAATACCTAATAAATAGTAATAATCAAGATAGATCGAAACTAACCGTATTTTCTTTGTCATTTCCCATTGCTTAATTATTTAATTAATGTATTTCACTCAATACCTAGATAGGTAAATTGTTTTAACACAGTAGATATAGCTTCAAGTAATTTTGATTATAGCTTGTACTATCATTGTTTATACCTACAATCACATGCATTAAGTTTTATTAATAATATTTCTGTCAGCTCTTTACATTTATGTCTGCTAAGTTTTGGCTCTCGTAAATGTACATTAGTCTTCCTTTGAAAATATATTTCATAGAAAACGCCTACATATCTCCCAGCTCATAGAAAATTGTACCTATTTGCTGGTAAACTGATGTATTTATGATGCACTTGAATATTAACTAATCAGCGGAACTCGATATTGAGTTTTGTTTATTTTAATTGTATTCAGTAATGATTTAAAAAGTAAATATATTAACAAAGCATTAACAAAGAATCTTCTTCGTTTTCTTCCTCTATCTATGAGGTATAAAAGAAGGAGGTCCTCACGTGCTTCTGCCATCATAAGAACAGTGAAATCGACGCTTGTAGAGCGGCTACAGCCGTAGCATTGGAATTCATATCAGTGGCTAGAGCCACGCGTCTGCAGCCGTATGGCTCGAGCAGTGTGGCTCTTGCCGCTTCAACCGCCGCATTGGAATCCCACCTTAAGGCAGCGCATATTTCGAGACGCGGAATAGTGCCTGCTGCACGAGGAGTTTTTTGGAATTTGCATAGAGAAAAGCAACTGAAATCTGTCCACTTTCATTTACTTGTCTATGGTACATAACAAACCCGATGGCATCATCGGATGCATCAGCGAAGCAATGAAGTTTTTTTGTATTACTTTACCGAAACTAGCGGGCTTGTCACAGCGTGGGATTTGAAGCAATCGAGTATTTTGCAATGAACTCATCCATGAACTCTATTCGCAGAAATATTGCCTGGGCAATTGGTCATCCCAGTCACAAGCTTCAAGTTCAGGAGTCTACCTTTCAATGTTGTTGGACTGACGAGCCCAATAGGATCATAGACTGAACTAGTTACAGCTAGTATTCCTCTCTTTGTGAAAGGTCTGGATGGCACAATAGGTGAGAGTGAGAGGGTGTCTGACGATGAAGACCAATCGACTCCAAGAGTCTTATTTTGATCGGACTCTGAAGACAGTTCGAGCTGAGCTGCTGAAGCAGAGAGCTCTGTGTCGGCGAACGCATTCAAAACTTCCTTTTGAGAAGACATAATCTTATGAAGTCGTATGTTGTATTTTGCTTACACTTCTTTTGCCTGAGAGAGAACTTCAATAGCCTTAGATGTGCTTTCAAAGCTTTACAATGCATCATCAACGTAGAAATGGTTTCTGATGAAGTCAAACACATCAGTCTTTTCTTGAAGTTCCGGAGATGAGTGGTGTACTTTAGTGTAAAACTAGCAATTGCAGGCGAGGGTTTGTTCCCAACTACATGCACTAGCGCTCGTAAGGGATTATATCTTCACTGGGATTATTGTTACGAAACCAGAAAAATCGCAACATGTCGATGTGTTTCGGATCGACGAAAAAGGAGTGGAACATTCGCTCTATATCAGCATTCACATCAACCTCTTCTAAACGGAACCTGAGTAGCACTCCTAGAAGAGAGTTGTTGAGGTCTGGTCCTTGCAACAGTGCATGATTGAGGCTGATTCCTTTCAAACATGATGAGTCAAACACAAGTCGAGTTTTCTGTTTCTCTTCGTTATGAACAGGGAAAATGGGGATATGATTATGGGGTTTGGACTCTTGAAGTCGCTGATGGAGAGTTGTTCTACATGGTCAGCCTTTAAATAACTGTCGAACACCTTGAGAGATTCTTGTATCTTAATGGGCGATCGTTTGAGACGATCCAAGGTAATCTTTGTTCTGTGATAAACGGTAGCTTCATTGTCTGGTAAGATAACTTCTTCTTTGAGTGGTAGAGGAACTGCAGTTTGCCCACTCTGTTGACTGATATGCCGTTTTCCATAATCTCTTGGAACTTTCTATCCTCTCGAGATAAACCTTGTAAATCATCATAAACGTGGAGCTTCAATGGTGATGAATAATCTGTAGTTTGCTTACAGGGAGGAGCGAACGTTATCTTCGCAGATTGATGGTCACAGGAGCCAACGGAAGTTCGTAATGCTTGAACTTCAGATACAGAGTTGGAAGAGTCGTTGTTACAGTATCCAATAGAATGACCTGAATTGTTATGGTAACTACAGAAAGGTTTAGAAGAAGCATCAGATGCTAAAGTTTCATCAACTGTTACTAGTGCGCGAATGTTTCTAATTGTAGAAGATCTAGTATTATTACTATTTACAAATGAGGGGTGGCTCACATCTCGCAAGAACTGTTCAAAGAAATCTATAAAGAGGCCAAAATCAGGATTAAAACCAATCTACTCTTCGTGTTTAAGATATCGTGATCTCCACTTTGACTGAAAACTATCAGGGATTTTTTCCCATACAGACTTCATACCATAAGATAAATTGAAAATACCTAATTCAGGACAATTGCACATATTTGTATGAATAATCTTACACAAATCAAGAAGATCTTCTAATTTAGTAATGTCGTTTTGATTTTTAATGGGAGGTACGTTACTTACTTATCAAACCTCTTTTCCAGATTTATCTAGATGTCGTGCAGCGTTGCATCTGGATTGACAATACCTTCTGAGATGATGTTTTGGACCATGTTCTTGGAACGCTTATCCGTGTTTGCTAGAATTATTTGGATAGCATCCATGCTATCAGCTTCACATTCTTCGAGACCCCGCTGAAGATCGTAACTCCATGAGAGGAATTGCTGGAGATCACCTTCAAATTTCGATGGGCTTCCCCTTAGTAGATCTTTTTTAACTAGGTGTCTGGTACTAGGATCAAGCCTTTGGTTATTGTGAAGAATAACATCAAATTGATATTTCACCGGATTGTGTGATGAACTGGATAGTGATTTGACAGGGTTCTTGTAACCATGTGTCATTTGTGGTGGACGGATACCGGTTCCCCTTTGTTAGGAATTGGAGGAGCCATATAAAGAGTTGATGGAGCCTGACTCATGAAAGTATGACGTACTGGTGGTTGAGTGGTACGTGCTTGTACATGAGGACAATTTGTAGGAGGTTGGTACACCTGTGCAGCTACATTCAGTTTCTTTTTAATTTCCAACGATAGGAAATTTCCTCCATTTACTACAGGCGTTGTGACTACAGGATGATCAATTTTCGTTGTGACGTCATTATCAAGAGCACTTCCTAATTCACGAGCATCATCGTCTTGATGAATACGAGACCTAGCAGTTTCATTTAGTTGAGATACTGCAGTTGCGTTTTTCTCTACAGCAATTGGTGGTGAGGCTATTGTAAGATCAACCTTCGAAGTGACGTCACGATCAAGTGCGCTTCCTGATGCATAAGCGTCTTCGTCTTGATGTGTATGAGTCCTCGAAGTTTCCTCTAAAATAGCCTCACGTCGGTCAGTTTGTATGCTTGGTTGAGTGCTAACGCTGGCAGCACCAACATTCGAAACAGTGTCAAGTTTGAGCGTTTCCAACATAACGTTCAGGTCCTCATAATTCTTCATACATACTTTCAACTGCTGTGTAGCATACATTACAGAGTCTTCACAGGTAGGAATGACTGTTGGATCATGCAAAGATGGCCGCCTGCAATTCACTCTTGGAAGCCTTTTCACACTCCTCAAGAATAACACGGGATGGCCGTGTGATTCTCAGAGCATGAGACATACTGAGAGTAATTTCTCAGAAAATGTGCAGTGAGTCTCTTGCCAAATTCAGAAGTTGTGCTATCCCGTTATTGACGTGGATATTGAAAATCACGTAAATGGTTTCCTCATTTATTCTTATAACGACGACATAACCTGCGTACAAAATGCAGGGCTCGAAAAATAATAATGTATAATATCACCTACAATGCATACAAACAAATAATACATATGAATGAATAACATTAAGGTAAAATACTGTGATTTATCTTTAAGGAAGGCTTACGTTGAAACGCAATCAAAAAGTGTGTATGACGCATATAGGTAGCAGTACAAAGTGAAAATATATTTACCTAGGTATTAAATAATATAACATAACACAATATTCAAAACAAACCCTGACATTATAAGTACTTTCTTATAAATATATAGAAGATAATATAAACTTACGGGATTAAGGGGTCCTAAATTACACTGAGATGCACAGTACTGCTTGGTAGATTAAGAAATGTAACTGAATTTCTGAGCCACTGGTTATCATTTTTAAAATTTAGCAAAGATTGATATAGAAATAGGAAGACTAAAATAATTGAATTTAAATACTAAAATATGGGTTTTGAGGTAATTCTTAATTACCACAACACCCACAGACCCACGTCTAAAACCCCTCGCCTGTCCCACGTCTAATACCACTCTTGTAATCGGGATATATAAATTGTATAATGAATATAAAAGATCATACTAATCATTATTGCAATTTCTTACTTTATTGCATATAGTGCATATGTACATTTGGCTGTATATCAATTATTTTAATATTACATATTGTTATATACAGATTAAATGGGAAGAAATGGAGAAAGAAATGTAGTGGTGTTCTCGGGACTCGAACTCAGGAATGTAGTGTGATGTACTATTGAAGTCGGCGACGCTACCAATGAGCCTTCCTGGACATGGTAAAGTAGTGTTGGAATGATCTTTATGCAACTTGATAACTTGCGTGCTTCTTACAGTTATTTTAAATAAATATAATTTAATATTCTATTAATATAATGATAAAAATATGTATAAAGTATTAATCAATATTTGTATTAATAATGTTAATTAATTACCTAATTACCGTTAATTAATCTTACCTATAGTTACCTACTGGTGGTTATCACTACCTACCTAGTTGCATACAACTGTTTATAAATACCAACCTAGGTCCTAGTTACCTACTAATATTCATCAATACATACTTGGTTACCTAGTAGTGTTCATCAAAACCAACCTAGTTACCTACTAGTGCTCATCAATAATACCTAGTTACCTACAACTGTTTGTCAATACCTACCTAATTATCTACTAGTGCTTATCAATTCCAACTTAGTTACCTACAACTGTTGTCAATACCTACCAGTGTTTGTCAATACCTACCTAGTTACCTTACTTACATACAACTGTTTGTCAATACCTACCTAGTTATCTACTAGTGTTTATCAATTCCAACCTAGTTACCTACAACTGTTGTCAATACCTACCAGTGTTTATCAATACCTACCTAGTTACCTACTTAATGTTGATCAATACCTAATAGTTACCTACTAGTGCTCATCAATACCTACCTAGTTACCTTACTTACCTACAACTATTTGTCAATACCTACCTAGTTACCTACTAGGTAGTGATCATCAATCCTTACCTACTTCCTACTAGTATTATTCATCAAAGCCTACTTAGATACCTACATCAACAGCTACCTAGTTATATCTACTAGTGTTTATCAATACGTACCTAGTTATGATACGTAAATAAAGCTTGAGAATAAACTTGCTGCAATATGTATCGATATTTTAACCATTAAGATTTGCAACACGACTCAATAATTATTTTGATCGATTACTTACAGTATTCAACTGATGTTCTAGATAAGTTCGTTCAATATCACAAGTAGCTTGTCCAGGTAATTTACACATTGATTACGTATTTGAACGTCTAAAATCGATTTAATTAAATTTAAAAATTGTTCTTCAAGTCCGTGTTATATCCACCGTTTGAAAAGCGAGGAGTTTTAGACGTTGGGCAGGTGAGGGATGTATTAGACGTGGGACAGGCGAGGGGTTTTAGACGTGGAGCAGGCGAGATGTTTTATACGTGGGACAGGCGAGGGGTTTTATACGTGGGACAGACGTGGAGCAGGCGAGGAGTTTAAGACGTGGGGAAGACTTGGGGTTTTAGACGTGGGGCAGGCGATGGGTTTTTACATGTGGGACAAGCGGGGGGTTTGAGACGTGGGGCAAGCGAGGGGTTTAAGACGTGGGGCAGACGTGTAATAATCCCCTGTGGGACAGACGGGGTACGGTCAAGAGCCCCCCCGGTCACGAGCCCCCTAGGTCATAAGCCCCCAAGGTCACGAGCCCCCTCCCTGTTTTTTTAATCCTTATTTACCTAGTTAAACAAATGAAGAACTACTTAGATAGAAATAACTGAGAGTTTTTAATGTAGTTTGTTGTATCCGCTAGTTTGTTGTACTGCACAATTCATGATTGTTTAATGACCTGACAGGGGGGTTCGGGAGCGGCACGCCCCCCGATATACATATATCAGTATATTTATCAGAAATAAACTACAAATGTACCTGTGTCTCGGGTACATCATTTGTTTTGCTTATTACTTATTCAAATTTCAATTCCCGATATACTTATATTTTTTGTTTAATCAGTAATGAACTACAACAAAAGTGTCAATAAGGATTAAATAAAATAGGTAAATAAGGATTTAAAAATAAGGGGGCTTATGACCAGGGGGACTCATGACCTACACCCATAACTGTATAGGAACTGAATTCAACTACTCCACTTTTTACATTCACAGTTAAGTTAGAAGCTCACATCCACGGGCAAGTGCACACTCAACGTGACCAGAATTTTGCGGTCAAAATAAAATTTATTTTAACTCTCGACTTGAGGTACAATAGGCAAATTAAGTGATCATCACCGCAATAATTGTTAAGATTCTTTTCCAAACAATAACAATTTCATACAAAGAAAAAAATGGATTAACATCAAACTTAACTCTTTTGTTCTTAGTCTCTTCTTTATTCTCCAAAACAGAAAGATCTTTGCTCTTCGTTCATAAGTTCTTATATAGTTTGTGGCTGTGTTGAGTTGGGGGTACGGTCAATAGCCCCCCCCCCCGTTCATGAGCCCCCTAGGTCATAAGCTCCCCCCCCTCCCTGTTTTTTTTAATCCTTATTTACCTAATTAAACAAATGAAGAACTACTTTGATATAAATAACTGAGAGTTGCTAATGTAGTTTGCTGTATCCGCTAGTTTGTTGTACTGCACAGTTCATGATTAGTTAATGACCTGGCAGGGGGGTTATACATATATTTTATAATGAGTAATGAACTACAAAAGTGTCAATAGGGATTAAATAATATAGGTAAATAAGGATTAAATAACATGGGGGCTCATGACCGGGGGGGGAGGGGGGGATCTTGACCGGGGGGGCTTATTACCTTCACCCGTTCAGTTTGTAGTGCGAGCATGTAAGTAAATTAGAGGAAATGTGAAGAAAACTTATTAGTTATATTTATTTTAAAAATTTATTCGCATCCTTAAAAATATCTTATGTTCAGTTAAAGCTCTGTTTTTTTTTTCTTTTATTCCTTCCGTGAGTACACATTCCTTGGTGACTGCATACACGGAATAAGTTTTCTGTATTCATGAGCATTGTCACTGACTGTGGTAGATGATTTTTTTTTATGAAGCCACTTTCCTTTCTGACTGCTTCTTCCAGTCCCTTGTACTTAATTTTCTTTTAACGTCAGCGATGTGGCCTTTGGTTCCGAAGCAGACGTTGGAAATCAGACTAATGACGCTATTCACATACAGGGTGCGGAGAAAGTCCCCGATCAAATTTTAATTTTTAAATTAAAGATGTTATTTATTTACAAAATTCATCCATTTATATCTCATTCTCCTCCTACAATCATAAACTTTAATAATACAGGTCTAATTTTTGATAAATTTACATTTCTTTTGTTGTAAAAACGAGTCAACGTGAGGCTATTATTCAGCTACACTGCGCGCGGAAGACAAACCCAGAGATTGTTAAGCTGTTAAAAGCACCGAAATCGACTGTTAGGGATGATGTTAAACACTACCAAGAACTGGAGACAACAGGTGATCGACCCAGGTGTGGACGACCTCGCACTGCACGCAATCCAACCTAGGGAGCGGATAAGGAGGAACCCCAAGCGAAGCATGAGGAACATGGCTAAGAGTATGGATATCGACGAAAAAAGTGTGAGAACCATCGCCAAAGAAGACCTCAAGTTGTCACCCTTCAAAATGACCAACATGCAACAGCTCACGGACTTGCAGAAACAGAAGAGGCTGGACAGATCAAAGATTCTTTTGAATGCAATGAAAGATGGCATGTAGGCTGGAGAGATCGTCTTTTCGGATGAGAAAATGTTCACTGTGGAGGCCAAATACAACTCCCAGAACGACAGAATTTTATGCAAAAAGTGCTGACAGTATCCCTAAATCCGTAAAGACTGTTTTCCGTCGCCAAAAGCCTGCCTCTGTGATAGTTTGGGCTGTCATCTCTGAGAGTTGGAGATTTTATCTCATTTTCGTCAAAGAAGGCGCTAAAGTTAACGCAAAATCGTATATCGAGGATTTTTTGACTCCAGGACAAGTCGAGATGAAGAAGCACTTCAAGGACAGGCCCTTTACCTTTCAATAGGACGGTGCGCCCTTGCACACAGCGAACAAAACTCAGGATTGGTGTGAGCGTCACTTTCCTGCGTTTTGGAGGAAGAAATTTTGGCCTCCTTCATCGCTGGACCTGAACCCTCTAGACTTATGCGTGTGGTTCATCTTGGAGAAGGAAGCGTGCGCTACAGCTCATGATAGTACGGTTACTTTGAAGAAGTCCCTCGAGCGACAATGGGCCAAAATTCCCCAAGAAACGTTCCGTGCCGCAGTAAAGAGCCTCAGAGGTAGATTCGAGAGAGTAATCGCCGCCAATAGTGGTCATATTGAAAAATAGTTGGTAGAACTGTTAAATGGGTTTATTGAGATATTGTGTTATAAGTTTTGTTTTATTTCATCCATCACAACTCATTGAATTAACATTTTTATATCATCGGGGACTTTCTCCGCACCCTGTATGAAGAGTCTGCTTTCTCTTTTTATGAAAGTTTTATTGTTATAACTTATAAGTCAAGAGTACTGATAAGTTGATAACCTATAATAAGTACCCTTGATAACGGGAGTTGGAAAAGAACCATAACAATTATTGTGGTGGTCAATTTATTTGTATGGGGTTCTTAAGCCGACAGTTAAAAAAATTAACGGTGAAACTTCATTACGGTGAATTTTCTAGCGGCAAAAATTCCTAATACCCACACTCAAAGAGATTCTTGAATGTTAGCGCATGGCGGGCAGATCAATGCGTTACCGTTGGTTCAAGAGTGATCAGTTGGAACTCATAATAGGTATGAAATATATCAATAGAGTGAATTAGGTATGAGTCAGGTGCATTATTAAAGTAGAATAGGTATGAAGTAGCCTACATTAATAGAGTAGAATAGTTATGAAGTAGCATACTTAAATATAGTAGAATAGGTATAAATACATTAATAGAATGAAATAGATAATGAAAATGATTTGATAACTTTATTGAAATAAGTTTTTGAAAATAAACACATAGAATAAAGCAGATGCCTAAATGGACAACATCTTAAAATCAAACATATGTCTCAAATTAAAATAAAGCTTTTACTAGACCGAATTACTCAGATTTGGTCAAATGTAGGATACATTTTTATTTTAGACATATATTTAATTTTTATATGTTGTCCGTTTAGGCATCTGCAGTAGGGTGGATAGAATTTCCTCTTTTTTCGATTAATTGATGTGGGTAGTGCTTAAAGTTCGTCACTTTAGGAGAAAAAATATATATCTAAGGGTTTTTTTTATCTAAAATGATATCTTCTAGCGCCACAAGACGCCCAAAGGCTCATGATCGTACCCCGCTCCAGCCATCCACCCAACCATTACTGGTTAATTACTTCCTAAATTGAATATTCCTTTCTATTAAATTTTGGCATGACTTGTCGTGAAAGCAGGTGTTTATAATAAAACCATACGTTTAGTCTTACTGCAGACTTCGGAACATGTTTCTGTTACCAGTTTTTTTATCATGCGGTTAACCGCTTGAGTGTGGCTAGGCAACGAACAAACGAGAGAGTCCACTTTTCCACCTGTTGACACATGCACGCTCTTCCAATTTGTCATCTGGAAAGTTTTTGGTCAGAGGAGGTTATTGAGACTAGCTACTATACCCAATATATTGTCACTAGTTACTATACCCATACCCACTATATTGTCACTAGCTACTACCAAATACTATTTATTATTCAGAAGTAGAAATTACTGAGGTCGTTTAATAGGTCTTTGGATTTATTTTATTTAACACAAGAATTTTTTTAAGATGATTAAAGATTAGTTAAATCCATATAAAGTTACATACTAATTAAATTAATGAATAAAACAATAAGTCTCTCAAAACAATGATTCCAATTGATAAACTTTACAATACGTAAAACTGTGTGACACATTATTAATATTTGCATAAATACGACAGTGAATACGTGTGCCAAATTGAAAGAATTTGATATTATTTTTATTTTAATCAATTCGCATATTTTCGACCAAGTTGGTTATATCAATTGAACAGAGTGGTATAACTAACTACTTTGCCTGTTGCAATCAATTCAGTTATTGCGACAAAACCTTTTATTTTATTACGACTTGGTTAGTTATTGGTACCATACAGGTTGCATCAAGTGGTGATGCGTCCAAGCCGGTTATCGCGGTCAAAGCAACTATTATACGGCTAAACCCTTTATTCCAGAACTATTCTATTAATTTGAAAAATGTCAAAATTTTTAAATCCTCCAAATCACTTTATGCAACAATTTCGGTCACTCCTACAAAGTACAAAGAGATTTAATAAGACTAATCTATTTAATTGCTTCCTTGCTCCTGCCAAATATATTATGACTATAGTCACAGTGCGAACTACTAATTATTACTTTGTCTAATTAATGTGAAGAAACTCTATTACTGAGACCAAGATAGTTATCGGTTCATTTTCCTCATTCGAGGAAATTCTTTGGTTAATGATTAATAAATTATTATTAAAATCATCAATGCAACTGTCATATTTATACGATAACAAGCTTTTCTTAATTAACTTACGAAATATCCAGTTAAATTTAGCAGCGTTTGCAATTGGGTGAGGAGTGCTAGTACTCGTAACCTACTAGACATTCACTCTCCAGTTTAGTTCGCATTTCAAGCCATTTGTCCGACTCATTAGAGTAACATTTGTGATCTCAATAATGAGTTTCTCTGCTACTGAATACAAATTGCCTTCTCCAACTTGCAACAAATTAGAGTTTTTCCTTATTACGAGTAAACGGTTTAAAGATCACTCTTAATAACTAAGGTCTCTTATTGAATACACTTTTAAAGATCCGTTTTTAAACATTTAATCAACACTGCTTGCCAGCTTGCGTGAAATATATTATAAGTGTTGTCTAAATTAATCAGCATCCTAAATTGTATCTTCCCCTTCTTTATTTTCGTCACCGCATCTTTTCGCTGTACATTTCTTGCAGATGTCACCAGCACATATCGCCATCAAAGGAATCCTTTCCAATATCATGCAAATTTTCAAAAATATTCATCATGTGAGAAGTACATCCATATTTTATCAGAGGCTTTCAAAAGTTCCATTTTGAAGGAAAAACATCCGACATTTGAGCCCCTTTGCCTTCCTTCAATTCGAGTTTATTTGTTGTTTTTGAACCTTCCAGATGTGACGTCTGGAACAAAGATATTTTGCACCAAAACACATTTTCAACTGTTATGACAAAATGTATATTTAGTAACAAGATTGCCTTCGTAGAGTCGATGAAATAGAATATATAGGAACCAGTGCTCTTTGTACTATTTGCTTAAATAAACTATAATGGGTATTTATTTATCACCAATGATTTTATAAATAGATATTTTTTTATCGGATAAACTCATAATCATCATCAATTTTGTTCTTAATTTAACAAATCTGGAAAGTTTTCACTAATAAACTCTTAGCCAATGCGATCTTAGAAAATATCGATTATAATCAATGAAATATTGGTTAAACATTAATGTTCATTTTTCTATCACGGACAGAATTATTGTATTTTATGAATACCTAAGCAACTTCTGCACTCTGGTGTAATTTTGACATTGCAATTAAAACTGTAAATGCTATAAACTTCTAATCATTACGGTGCGTTAGGTCCCTCGATAAAAAAATATTCTTGTGGTATAATGGTTCCGCGCCATTTGCCGATTTGAACAATCTCGAGAATGCGCTGCGCGTTTTTAAGAACATTGAAAATGCGTGACAATCTCGAGAGTGTGCAAGGCAGGCAAAGGATATGAAGCAGGACTAACAGTGATGGAGTAGATAATCAAATACTTATGCATTTATTTGGTCCATTTCAACAAAATATGATGATAGTTAAACTTACTCTATTTAATTTTTTTTTGTTTAAAAAGACAATATTTTTCCATTAAAAACAAGAAGGATGAACTAATTATTTATTATTTTTATATTTAATTAAGCTTGAGTTAGTTACAAAAATGAAAACTTGAACAAAACTAGTAATATAATTTTACTGAAATATCAAACATTCTACCAAACGTTTGGAATTAACCTCATTTGTTTTATCTTTGTTTTTAATGTAAAAATATCGTTTGAATTAAATAAAGATTAATAAAAGTTATCTGTAAAATTACATGCGAGAATGCGCTGCGCGTTTTTAGGACCTTGAAAACGTGTGACAATCTCGCAATTTTCACACATTTTCAAGATCCTAAAAACGCGCAGCACATTCTCAAAATTGTGCAAAATCGGCAAAATGCGCGGAACATATATCTAATTGAAGTTGAAATGGAAGTAGAATTTTCATATGGTTTATTGGTCAATCAGGTAATATTTATGTAGACTAACGTACTTTATATTTTTATTAGATATTCAGGGTCTACAAACAAAAAAATCTAAAGAGAAAATACTTAAAGATGATGCAATGCGCTATTTATGTAAATGTGCAAATACTTTGGAATTTATTTGTTAATGGAAAGAACATCTTACTTTTTCATCGTATGTACTTAGTCACATTTTAGAGAACTATTCACCGTGATATTATGGAATATCTTTTTCATTAAAACTTTTCCAACAAATATTTGATTAGTTATTAAAAAGATATAATCAGTGGAAAACACTGAGATAGAAATGCACTCACCAACACAATGATCCTCCCCAAAAATCATCTGGAGAAAATGTGTTTGCCAAGATTAGGTGTAGACTCTATTGAAAGAGCCATCATCATTCACTCTTTTTGACGCTTATACGATGATCCTAACTGCAAATTTTCTCCAAGAAACAACCTCCCGGACTGTCACAAGGAAATTATGCGGAGGAAAATTTCCGAAATTGACGACGCACTCGAAATTATAGATGATCTTTGCATCCGCACAGAATACCATTTTAGGGGTTAGTTGGCGAATGGAAGATGAACTAGAGTATTCGATGGAATTTCATTGAAAACAAATCCTTTTCTTCGTAAGAGATAATTCATAAAGTGCATATTTAATAGAGGGTAGTAGATGTGAATAGTCTATTGCGTTTATAACAAATTTTAATATGATGAAACATTGCAATATATCGAATTTGTACTGAATGAGGTTGTGAATTGAAGTGTGATCTGATAAATACAATAACTTCAAGTTCAATGATGTTTCAAACATACATACATATTAAATTCAATAATTGGGGCTTGATAAAAAAATGGTTTGAAGCCTTCAACAGTGATGGGGACTATATTATTGAATTCAAAAGAGTTTTCATGTTTTGCATAACAAAACATCACACCACCAAAGGCAAGAGGTTTATAGGGTATCGAAGTCACTTAAACTTCACTTCAGTTTGTACTGAAAGACGCTTAGCTATTTAACTACTTTAGAACTTTTATACATGTTAATTTGACTGTTGGGTGGTACAGTTTTTGAAAACAATGCAATGATATCCAATATAAAATGTCAGATTTCAGTGTTACTCAATTTGTTACACGGCGCCCCGCGATTTAGGTTAATTGTAACATTTTTTTGAAGTTTTTTATAATTCTTATACCTGGTGAGGTAAGTTTCCCAATATACTTTTTTTTTCTGTTGTCCTAGCCTCGCTTAGTATAAAAAGTTCAGTTTATCATCATAAAATTTCTGATTTATCTGAAGGTTTGTATTTGCTCCTTTAATGACGAGATAAATCTTTAGGTCTCCGAGGTCAAAAGCATAGGAAATAGTTCGTATGTTCATTCACAGCTTAGTTGCTGAAAAAACGTTTGTGATTATATGATCATTTCAATAATATAAATATATATTTGAAATTTTAAAGACTATCCCTTGATTTCCTACATTCTTTAATTCGTATTGAATAATCCACGTAAACTTCAGGTCGATAAATTCATAATTACCGGTTTAAAGGGGCAGTACAATAATTTTTTCTTTTTAACAATTTTAATGCCAAATGATTGCTTAGTAAGAATAAAGCATTTTAGTAGAATTGTTATGTTCAATAAAATCAAATAATGGAAATATATCATTTCATATATAATTTTTTTCTTACAAGTGATAACGGTAGATGGCTCCACAATCAGTGGCGCCATCTTTTAAGCAAAGCAGCTGAATGAAGTTTCTATCTAGATTCTAGCTCAAGTGAAGTGAAGAGATGGCTTTATTTTTAAAACTATGCCTTCATGTCCTCCAATTCACAAAATCTTTTCACCATTTTGACGCAAATAAAGCTTGAATACTGCATACATAAATTAATATGAAAACAACAAACATACTCACGTACATACTAATGAGTGCAAGTGCTTCCGCTAGATGTCAGTAATTTTATAATATACTTTTTATATGAACATTCAAAAAATAAATGAGCATTCAAATATTACATTATTAATTATTCAAAATAGATTTAAAACAATTTGACGATTCTTTGATTTTGACTTTACTATCCCTTTAAATGGTTTCTCCTTTTAACGAAATTTTTTACATGGATGCCAAATTTTAGGCAATCAAATTAATGTCGTCAAATCCTATAACCTAAAGAAAATTACTGATAAACATATAGTAGGTGGTATACTTAATTAACATGTTCATGAAAAAATTGGAACAGAAATATTGTTCAATTAAAAATGACAGAGTATGGAAAAATGTTCGTGATCATATGATCACGCAGTGTATTAAAGGGTTAACTTGAGCGTTTAGATACTAATAGCTACACTGAATTACTTACTGATGTGCCATATTATAAACGTAAAATAATTGACTTTAAACTTTCCTTGATATGATATGTATATAGTAGTGTATAACCTGTGAGGGTTCGGCCAAATTGTTGTCATTTTGAGTATCCCTTACTTATATTTTTGTTTTCTTCACTGGTGTTAAAATTTTGTACCCTGACTGGAAGCTACCCAATACCCGTATAGTATTTATCTCGAGTAAATCACTGTGTCTTATTTAGCTCTTGTTGAAGGTGACCAATTTTCTCCACCTACTCTAAGGCCAAGGCACTTATTGTATTTACTATTGGCTATATACATATATTTTATGTATAATTAGTAATGAACTACAAAAGTGTCAATAAGGATTGAATAATATAGGTAAATAGGGATTAAAAAACAGAGGGGGTGGCTCGTCACCGGGGGCGTGGGTGTTGGCTTATGACCTACAACCAATTTCCTTCAGTTGATAATGTCTTCATCCTAAACTTCATGTTTTTTTAAATTCTCACCTTAATTTACATCATGATCTAATTAGACTAACTATTAACTGATCTGACTTACCTACTATATAAGTATATATTAATAATTAATAGCTTTTAAAAGACATAATCGTGTTTATTATAAAACTACTCTCACTTTAAAGTGATAAAATTAATATCGCAAGTAGAGGGTGGGTGCTCTTGTGGAGTAAAGCCTTTACAAAATACAGTTCTGGTGTAATGATATTTATACATGACAAATTATACTGCAAAGTTAATAATATATCTATATAGATTTTATCAAAGAGTGATTTTGTTTTCTGTCGAGAGTTGAAAGAGAAGTAAAATGCTGACAAAACACTAAACTGTTCCATACGAGCAACAATGAACAAATTACTTGCGCTATATCTAGTATTTTAGTCTAAGAGATATGATAAAAAGTGAGATATGTTATTTGTATTGCGAAATGAGGTCACAGATTAATATTTTCGTCTTAGCTTTGCCTCAATGTAAATCTATTGTTATGGAATCTAAACTAACGAATCTTTAATAAAAATCCTTGACCTGTTTTCCAAATATCTTGTGTATCACTTTATTGAAATTTATTTTAACTTCACTGTGGAAAATTAATCCACCTCCAATTTATTTTATAAAAATTTACACATTAATAATGCATCTCATCTAGGCTTCTGAATGCTACTTTTATATTATATCCATTCATTTGGCTGTGGAAAAATCGTCACAACTTCCATCGGCCAATCAATCTCGTACCAAACCACTACAGACCCATTGTGCGATAGTTATACATTTTACCGCAGAGATTCCGCTCATGAATGAACAAACAAAAACAGCTGCTTCACTACAAAGCTGCTAAGTGCATGGGTGTTGATAATTTTCACGAGACTTAGAATTATATATCGTGGGATATCAGGATTCTGATGCGGAAGAATAAACTTTTTAATAAGTTTAAATCTAGATAAGTCATCACTTCATATCATCGGGAAAAATTCTATCAAATCCATTAAAGATTCATCTACAATAAATCATCCGTCAACGTGCTGGCGGATGTTTTCAGCTTCCTATATATATATATAATGCACGAAGTTCGTCGAACGATGTCATCAATATCCAACATCAGAATTCAACAATATCAATATTTATTATTGAAAGAATAATAAGATAGAATTGAAAAAGGGTTCAAAAATTAAGAGAGGCCTTCGTATTATATATAATGTAGAGTGTATCTAAATATTTGATCGATGTGAAGTTCGATAATTTGATCATCTGAACCTGGAGATGGTTTATAAATATACTGATAGGCTAGTAATTAGTGTAGAAGACTTCAATTAATTCCGCATACAATTTTGGGTTATATCGTCAAAGACTAGATGCATGTAGAGTTTTTCTTGCAAAGGTGTAAAAATTAATTTATGTACATAATATGATATTTCATATTCCACTTTCATTTGCTAATATAGACAAGACCACATGGATGGCTTAAATTAACTAACACGTTTATACGCTTGCAGAATTTTATATTCAGTCAGAGACGTCTGCAGCTGCTCAAATATTAAATGGACGTCATTTGCAATTTATATCATTGCAGATCCCAAATGAAGCCCGAAGTCAATATCTATTAAACAAAACTAAATGCGTTTTCTTTCAACTAAAATAGAATTTATTGTAGTTGCACATTTGTGTCAACTGTTCTGGGTATTAAATTATGCATGGAATTGATTTTGTTAATTGTATTTTATCGTTAAGATTCCCGTTCTATTTACTAAGTAGTCACTGTATATTCAGAAAGAGACATTATTAACTGAATGCCGTTCTATCTGTTTACCTTTAGCTGCTTGTGAAATATGGTGGAAGTTTCCTGAGCTATTAACTGCTTCCAGAACTTGGCTCGTTAATAAGGTGAGGCACAGAATTGGTTATTTATTGCAACAGTTGGGGCTGTCGATAAGTTGAGGTCTGATTATGAATGAAATGTACGATAAGAAGCTAGACAAGGCAGTCAGGACAGTTGTGTTATTGGTTTTGTCCCTAAGTCGATAATGAATGGTGACTTGGTGAGACAGCTTTATCAACATTTCATTTATCATCAACATTTTACCGAACTGAATCCTTATAGCTAAAGTAAATAATTAAATATATCGTTAGTACAATTTCAGATTTGTTTCATTGCGAAGAATCTTGATAAAAATAATGAAATGTTGAGTAGCAAACCTATAAATAATTTGTATCAAATTTGTTTAATGAAAAATAGTTTATAATCAAAATTGCGCAGCGCATTCTTGCATGTAATTTTATGAAAAAAATTCTTAATTTTATATTTGATTTAAAAGACGATATGTTTATCTCAAAAACAAAGGGAAAACAAATAATGAGGTTAATTTCAAAAAGTTGGTAGAATGTTTGATATCTCAGTAAAATGAAATACCAGTTTTGTTCAAGTTTTCTAAGTACCTAACTCAAACTTATTCACCAATGTACGTATTACCAAGTTATTTTGTATAACTGTAACAACTATCTTATTTTGATGAAATGGACCAATTAAATGCGTAAATAATTGATTATCTACTCCATCACTGTTGGTCCTGCTTCTTACCCTTTACCTGCCTTGCACACTCTCGAGATTGTGCAATTCTGCAAGTGGCGATGAACACATACATACTTCAATCTATTTAAAATTTAATACGATGTTTCTAAATCTAATTTTTCCAAAACCGTGTGTTACTTTTTCTAGTTTACTTGTAATCCTATATATGTATGTATAACAGCATTGTTCTATTTTGTTAAGCGAATAATTAAATTGGAGCAGAGCTCATATGAAAGACGTCACGAATAACTGGCGGGAACCATTCCCAAAACTACATAGTCTAATGGTAAAACTTTGTAATGTAACTGCACATTTTATTTTACATATTCATTTTCTTTTTGGGTATATTCCACCTTGGTAAGTTCCACCCCACTTTACGGGTTAGGCCCATACTATACTAGCTGTTTCACCGCCGCGAAGTAACTTGCATTTTCTTTATATCAATTTTAACTTTTTGTTGGCCAATCGCAAGCTGTTAATTTTTCTCTACACATTAAGGTTTCTCTTCCGGGATCCCGGTCCATTTTTACCTATTTTTTATCTCGGGATAAAATACATGAGATACATAGAAATAGTATATACTTCCTGAACAGTTAATTAACTGCCACTGAACAGTTAATTAACACTATTTAGTAAATTAAAGTTAGAAATAAACGATAATGACATGAATTGCAATATTCTAAATTATAATTTAGCCACGAAGCACCCCTATTTTTTATTAATCTGGTAATAGGAAAAAAAAAATTCTCTTCACATCGGTAACAAAAAAATATTAATTAGTTATCTATTATCTTTCAAATAAATTAGGTTATTTCCAAAAACTGAAGTTAAGCAAATAGTATAGTTAATGAGTAGAATAACTATAACAACTCTTTTTAATCAAATTGTTACTATAACTTTCTATAATATTTCGAATGCGTATCAAAATTTCATCTGCAGTTTTCACCATGATAATATGGGTTCTAGTAATTTTTTCTGGCGGAATTTTCCCAGTGTGGATTTTCATTGGTGGAATTCTCTGCTTGGATTGTAAATATTTATGTTTATATATTGGTAAATTTTAAATTTAAAATTCATTCTTTGAAATAAGAAGTTCAAATGTTAATAATGTAAAGAACCTAGATTTTGTTATATGATCAAAAATGAACTTTGCCTAAGAGGTGTTCAGACCATCAAAAAATATATTATTGAAGAAATTTAAAATTGAACATTTTATTCATGTGCAATGGAAGAATAAAGAGATTAAATTAAAAGTAAATTCAAACGATTATTTAACATTAACCTAATTGGTAATTAATTGCTACAATATCAGGTTACAACAGTGGTTCTTATAATTTTATTGAGGTACCGAACCTCACTTGTTCCCTACATGTCATTCACAGAACCCTTCGTGGTTAGAACAATAAAAACAATCTTCAAAATCAGAACATATGCATATAACTATAATATATCAGTGCACAAAACTTATCCCGGGATTCCGGGATGAACACGATTTTTATCCCGGGACAAGCAAAAGTGGCCAATATGAGAAACCCTACTACACATGTTATAGAACAGCAGAAAGAAAGGTTAGGTGGACGCTCTTAATTAGTTTAATCTATTCTGAATCCGTCTTTGGTGAATGGTAGAGAAGGGGATTGGCCTCCCGACACCAAACTGTCATAATTTCTAATTTGGATTTTGAGTTTTCCTTTTCCGGTGTTTATCAAATGCTACTTGCAGTTTTAGAGTATGTTCTTCATCTACGAGGTCTTAGACTTTGTGTTAGGTAGGCTCGTATAGGTTTCATTGTCACTGATAGGTGGTAGGTCTTGGATCATGGAGTCAATTACCTTTCGGCTGCTCCTTCCAGTCAATTGCATATAATTTCCTTTTGTCTTCAGCTATTTGGCATTTGGTTCCGAATAGACTTCTAACTATTATAATAATGATTTGCTTAGCATCAACTACGAGGTCTTATATTTTCATTTTGGATAGGCTCGTTGGCTTCATTTTCTATCACCTCTTCATTTTCCTCTTTCATCCGTGAGTGTAGCGACCAGAGCTCGTGTCTTAAATAGTCATAATCATAGGTTATTAGGTACGTGACCTCATCCACTCAGTAGAGCTTTGTCAACGACAGATGGTAGGTGAGTTGATCATGAAGCCAAATTTTCTTTCTGACTGCTTCTCCTAGTCATATATATTAAAAAATATCTGACGTCAGCAATATAGATAGCATTTGGCTCTGAAGTAGACGTTTAACCCCGTATTGAAGTAAATTAATTATTCACTGGGGAGGAATATACCTAGAACCCACGCACCCATATTTCCAAGGCTTTTTGTTTATAAAATTAGTGTGATTTAAAGTCTGTTCAGTATTGGAACATATTGTTATGTTCACTTATCTGGGACTGAAAGTGATACAGTCAAATTTGTTCCGTGTAAACAATAGTGAGTTCTCCCGCCAATGACGTCACGTTCCACATTCAATCTCATCTGCAACGCTATTGGTCAGTCTGACAATCAATGTTGGGGTAGGTACGATACGACCCTCCCCATTTTTACCTAATTTTAAAGTGTTACATAATATATATTACTACCTACCTCTATTTACTTTATATAAAATAACTTTTATATAAAAAAATAACTTTTGTTTTTTACGACGAATTTACTCTAATATAAACAAAGATGAAATGTGCAGAACAAAAAACTAGGAGATACTACAACAAATTACTGAGCGGCCGTTTATGTTGGTAGACAAATAATTTAGATATTTACTACCTAACTAGGTAAGTTACTAGCTACTTAGGTTAGTTTAGTTAGTTACCTAGTTAAAACAATGGGGCTCCTGTTCCGAGGGGGGAGGAGAAGCAATTATGTCTGTACCTCTTCAATGTTCCATTGGATAGTTTAATATTGTATTCCCAAATGTAGAATCCTCTAAGAAGGTTTCAGAGCAATAAGTAATGTTATTCAGAGGAAACAGGCAGAATTATCCTATCTTTCAAAACAAGCTTCATAAGGAATTGGAAGAGCCTAATAGGTCGAGAATAAAAAGAATATGTTTATTGCTTTACAAATTATAAAACATATTTCATTGTCATCTATAAACATTCATTCATTTAGAAGAATATTTAGGACGTAGGAATCCTACAATCTCTAATGAAAAAAGGTAATTTAAGACTGCTAGATTAAATGGATATAACTTACTGCATTATAAATACAAAAATTTATTTGATAGCTGAAATATTATTATCTGACAATGGAGATCGGTTTTACAGAAGATTAGAAATGATTTTTTCAGTAGATAGGAAAAATATTCTGAACACTTATATACTTGTCTTTTTAGAATTTTAGTTTTGGGGTCGCAAATGTCCTATCTATAGGGCAAGATGGTGAACAATGGAATAAAAAACACAAAAAGATAGATATTTCATTTAATTTAAGTAAAATATGAAAAACAAAAAAAAAACAGATATGTAATTTTGATATTTCTTTATCAAATGAAACTAACTAGAATGCTATCACATCAGCATTTGAAACTATTCTATCGACAATGTTGGAGGTTTGCTGCAGAATCCACTGACAAAACTGCTTTGTGGGCATCAGTTAATGGTTGAACTAAAGTGTAATGACGAAAAGGGAAACGAAGTTCATGTCTGTTGATCCTCCACAACGTGGTTTTGGTGGGGGAAATCTGCTTGGAAACATTTCTGAGAGAGCAACTGCCAACTGGTGGTTTCATTAAAGAAACTCTTCATCTCCTGAAGACTGCTTCAGTTCTTTTTGGATTTGTTTTCGTTTGCTCTCGTGGATAGAACCAGAGATCTCATTGAAAAGGTGTTAAGATTATGCAACCCTTGAAGTGAAGCATGAATTGAGGGAGAAGGTGTTTTGGCTATCTGGAGACCGATCCATTTCTTCACTAGTTCAGAAAACATATGCCAGGTTGAAGATGGTGGAGGATTGACGCAAATATTTAGAAGGTTATAAAAATCCACTCCTTATGAACAAAATGGTGTATACATAATACGACTTGAATAATTTTAAGTTCTCCCAAATCGCAATTTAAAAATGACGCTTCTGATGGAAAATGGTGTACTTGATATAAAAATAGTTATATTTAATATAGTAATAGTTTAATGAACTAATTAGTTTAAAAACTGTCCATTATTATCGGAATCAGATATTAATTTGTATAGAAAGAAAGCTTAAAGATAAAAGAAAACACATCATAAAATACCAAATATTGATTATATGTCTTTTCTGTGACAATCCATTGTGCATCGCCTGAGCATATTTTATCAAGGCAGAGAACACAATACAGGGAATGTTCGATGGTATCCTCATAGCTTGTCAATAAGATACTATAATATATTTTACAATATTGGAGAGTAGGGGAGGGAGCTTTCTTGATTATAGCGCAATATCTTCATTTATCTGGATATCATTTTATCATTTAGAGGAATGTTTAAAGGATATCCAATAACTGTAGGTATATATGTATGTTATTTGGAAATTACTATTGGAAAGAAATTTAATTCCCAGGGCAGTAAATTGGATGTCATTTTGGAAAGAATTGCTAATATTTTGATACCCTCACTTCGTAACTTTTAATTGAAACTCTATCATTTTATAATGTATTCATAAGCATTAATTCACTAAATGCGTATATGCTTCTACTCAGAAGATGTGGCACCTTTAAACAAGATTTAAATCATTTCACCTTTGTGTTTTTTGTTCATTTGTGCCTAAAAGAGCAGGTAACTAACCTATAATATTAGTTACGCATGTATGTCTTTTTATTGAAAATGACAGCTTTGTAAGAATATCATCATGCTGTCCAGTTCATCAGTAATGAAGGTCACGTACAAAATATAGCTGGTAATTGACGCGTGACGGATATATAGCAACTCATTGATTCAATAACACTACTATATTTTATAGGTAAAAAGATATTATTTATTCACACTATACAGTGATCGTTTTATTTATTTGTACGGTGTGAAATGGTAGTTTGTTTAAAATTATATTTTATCAAATTCAGGTGAATGGGAAAAAACTCATCTTATGTATTATTCGCAAAACTTAACGAAAATAACGAATGAAGTAATTCCAACTAACAAAGAAAAACTTTGCCAAAGAAATTATTGGCAGCCTGAATGTTCTATTTTGTTGACATATTTCCACTGCCATACGAGTTGATACCTATCCTATGAAGAGAACCTCAGTAGGTTATAAGAGATACATTTTCCAGCTATTAGGAAATGGTGCCAGAGATATTATGAGAGTGAGAGCAATAAGTTTTCACCTTTTCGTAAGGGAGTTCATTCTTCAATTATAAACAAATTGACTTGTAGCATACGTACAGCTATAAATTTACCATAATTCTGATAAACAGTTGATGATGTACTAAGGGGATCGATTGGAAACAAATAATCGAATAAAAGATATTTAAATTATTAAGAAAATAAATTTTATAAATTTTCAAGCGAAATTGTTAAGTAGAGAATTATGCAACAAAACATAATCAAAAGTTCAATAAACAATTAAACATGTTTAGTTGAATACTTATGATATTCGATATAAGAAACGCCTTTGAAGTTACTTAATTAGTTCAAATATAAGAAAAGCTCTATCAATTTGTTACTAATTGTTTTGATTACGTGAAATCCATTAATAGTTCACCAATTACTGTACATCAAACAAACTGTCTATGAATAGTGTGAATTATTCAGCATTTAGCATAAAATGAGTAACATTTATTTTCCCATTATAAATTATTTAAATTTATTAATTAAAATAAACAAGGTAATTAATTAGTGCGTGACGCTGCACTTCCAGTAGCAATCTGAGTATGGTGCACTGTACCAAAGAATTGTAAGGCAGCTTTTCTGTAGATGGTGAGATATTCTCACGAAGGAGGAAGAATGGAAGAGTTTTTCCAATACAAAATGTGAAGGAGAATAGAGAAAAATCTCCTTGAAGCCACTTTTATCAAGAGAGACAAATAAATAAATTACTTATTGAATTGAAAACAAGTAATTACTGGGCTATGTATAACTTTTTAATTTAAGAATTGAAACCTCTGTGCTGATACTAGGGTGAATCAAGATAGTGTTGAGAGATCGCTGCTAAGACTCTGCGTTTTTTCCCGCCTGTATAGCATACATAGTTTCACGAAATGTAAAGTACTTTTCAGATATGACGAAAAATGAAAATGGAAAATAACTGTCCACATTGGCTATCTTTTCTACACACGTAATTAACCAGATTCCATGGCAATTCAGGGTATGAGAGAGATATAGAGTTGTAATTTGTTGGTAGGTAATTAGTAATGAATCATATAAGAAAAAATATATAATTTGAAAATTTTACTTGTTATTTGTCGATGATTGAATTTAATAAATTCTCCGATAATTCAGAACATACCCTACCATGTCAAATTACTTTTTACCTAATTCTTAGTTCTCTGTGTGTACGTGTCTGCTTGAAAGTTGGGTGTTTGTGCTATAGTTGATAGGTAGGGAATTCACATGGCGGTTGTTCCGTGGGTAATTTGTCATCGTTGATTTCCTTGCAATTGTTATACTAAATGAGTAAAGTAAGATTTATAAGAGAAGAAAGATTGTGTGTGAATTTTCCTTCAGCGATAAAAAAACGCAAGTGTGAACACAGCTTAAGAAGATTTTTTTCCGCGGTGGAAAAAAAATTAAAGTCTGAAGCGGCCAGTATACAGTACATGTTGTTGAATCTATATTTTGTACTTATATCAAATAAGTAATGATACATAATACATATGCATACTGATTTATCAGAAATATGTATTTTTATATCTCAAAAGCCAAACTATAAATATATTTTTTAATTGGTACCTATTATCATTTTGACCCATAGCCATGAGTCATGACACTGCCACAAATTACTAGTTTTTCCTATAACATGTATTTAATTCTTAATAAAAGATTACACACTGACAGACGGAGCGGCTCTTATTACAGTATAGATTGAAGATAGATATCATCCAAAAGTTTATCCGAATGGTACCAAGCATAACTTTAGGGCGAGGTTTGCCGGATAAAGAGCAGCTCTATTATACAAGAATGACCGATCACTTCTTCAATTTGGTTGAATATTTTTTGAGTTATGCGAATAACAAGAATGAAAATCAATAATTCGAGTAAAACATAACCTTTCGCAATTTGCGAAGGTAATTACGGACAGACCTTTCATGCGATAGACAGACCGACCTTATATGTGCATGACGGACGGAACGGACCGACTTCCCTCATATATGACGAACAGACTGACTTCATATGTGACGGACAGACCTCATATGTGACGGACTGATAGACTTCCCTCATATATGACGAAGAGACTGACTTCATATGTGACGGACTATCGACCTCAAATGTGACGGACTGACTGACCTCATAAGTGACGGACGGACTTCTTTATAAAGATGTGACAGACGTGGCTTTTATTTTGGTACATATTTGAGCAGTACCAATGATTTCGCATTAGGAGGTTTCTGGTATTCACAATCAAATGCCGTCTGACATGTTTTACCCTGATAATTTTAACGCCTATATAATATTCAATTATAATTATTAAGCATGTATAACTCTATCTAAAGATTTTTATGATATAAATTATGAAACGTTAGGTTGAGGGTATTTTACAGCTTGAAGGTGTGATTTAAGAGATCAGATAGATCTAATATTCTTTTATTTGAAAATAGAATCATAATTTTATTTAAAACTTCCTTGATACTTTGTTCACACATTCAAAAAATCATCCGATTTAAAAGGATTATTCAATAGAAATAAAGTAAATTATAGATATGTGCAGAATATGCCAGTAACATTATTAAATTGAGTTGCCTAGTCTCTGAACAGTCGCAAACCAAGAGTAATATTGCAAATACGGTTTGATTTTCGATGCTCTCTTTTCAATAAATCGCTATGAATTGCATAGCTGCTCTGATTTTTCAGGCAAGATGGCTGCCTATATGCTACGCTACGTGCAAGTCAAATGTCTCCAATAACATAGACTGAAAGGAAACTCTATTTTCCCAGAGATTCTAGGGAGGCGAATGCGGAGATGAACTGATATCAGAAGGTATGAGATAGTCCCTTGGAATTAGGAGAGGGAGATGGTGTAAATTTATGGTCTTTGAAAAATATAACTTGCAAAACGTGTGGAGCAAACAAAGGACCAAATAGTCGATAAAAGTTCGGCTTAAAGTCGGTATAAATTGTGCTGGGAGATGTTTGTTGAGGCTATTTCTAATTTATTGAATGAATGAGGAAGATTTGCACAAAGACTTTCAAAACATTATTGCAGCGAATACCAAGTGAAGTGAATTCAATATAATAATAAACAATATACAGTAATGTTCTTATTCGGCAGAAATTGTTTTCACTTCACACGTGTCATACATTTATAAATACTGCCATTTTATTTGGTAAGTTGGTAAGATTGGAGTTACTATTTTATTTCAACACATTACACTATCTGCAATGATATTTTGCATCTTCTGATTTTAATGATTTCGTCATTACATATTTGGTAAAAAAATTATTTTACATGTGAAACGAATATTAGATTTTTAATAACAGGAAATGTACACAATTTTGGATTACTGTAGTTGGATTATATCTTTGACTATTTTTAGTGATTTCATTAGTACTGAATTTATTAACGGGAATATGTTAACATTTCATTGAATTTAAACCATCCAGTATTATTGAAAACAGTGGAATCACTTTAACGCTGAAACTACCAGTTGACCACAGAGGCCCGATACGATTTTAAATATTGATTCAAAATTTGAAAACTAATTGATGTAAGTTGTTGAAACTTTGTGACTTTCATTGTCTATGACGCAGTTATTCATCGTACAATAATCATCACGGAAACTAATGCAACATAATTTGTTATATTACATTTTGCACCATTTTTAACAAAGTGGGCTTCTGGCACCCGGATGAAGTACAATTGCTGCTACGTCACATTTTCATCATCACACAACAGCCAATGTATTCCGTCTGAGGTCTAGTAAAATGTTATGAAACTAAATGAAAACTAAATATGTTGCATTAGTTTCATTGATTTTTCTTGAATAGGTCTTTCACTATAAAAATCGCAGATTTCCAGCAACTCGAGTCAAGATTTAATATTGAAAAGTTTTAATTCCTCCAGAACGAGCCTCTCAGACACTCTGCATGGTCGTTCCAGGATTAAAGTATCCAAATTATCTCTTTCTTGTACGATTTGTTATCAATCTTAATCAGTCAATATATATGACTTGTAAGTTTCCTATTAATGAATAATTTTAATGTGTATATAGAGAGAAAACAGAGAGCTTCCATTCCATAACAATTTTTAGCGAGTAATAATTAATAACTTTTTTAGACAACTAGCTTTTGATATCAATTTGTTTGCATTGCTAATGAAAATTGTCTATCTCTGCAAACCAATTTTTATCCGATTTACTAACTAGTTATTTATCTGAAATTATGTTTTTAAATTTAATAAATAAAGTCGGTTAACCGTTTACGACGGGAATTAATTTTCAAATGTTAAGATTTTATAAATTTCGAATGTGTCTAGTTATAGTAGCCAATATATAGTAATATATATACTAATTTAATTAGTTTTAAATTTCCTGATTTTTTTAAACATGTGACTCAATAGTCACATTCGTCACTAGGCTCCACACACTCAATTCATCACAGCAAAGCTGGAGAAAGCTGAATTGTGGAACGACATTGTTAGATCTAGTAGGACAACTAATTAAACCTACTAATTTGTTCATCAACGAGAACTTAACTCCTGGTAAAGCTAGAGTGCTGTACGCACTAAGACAAGCCAAACGTACCAGACCGGAAATTTTGTCTGGGTGTGGATCGCAAGGAGAACGTATCTACGCATGGGTGAAGCCCCTCGACTCTTCTGGAAGAAATTAAAACAAAAATTGAAGACATGGAGCAAGTTTGAAATATTTTATGGGAGATCACTTGGACTGAAGAGCGAAGACCTAATCAAAAATTCGCAACCTGTGTGACTCATCGTGTATATATTTTTACCACCAGTGATCTTTTTAAGCTGTACTAATGTGGTATTTACTGTGATCAAGAAGATCAAATATTTATGTTCCACTGAAGATCAGAGCGGTTATTTGGTCTTATTATATAACTCTCTTAATTGTGCATACTGTTTTGTGCTTGTGAAAGTATCAATAGTTTTCTCTCATAGATTTTGTTTTTTACTATTGGTGGCTGTTCATGATTTAAAATTCATGGTCAAATTCATTTATGCTGGCACTTACATGTTATATTATGTTATTATTTTCGAGTACCTGTGTGAAGTTGTTTCTAATAAGAACATTGATATACATGAAGATGGGGTGGTTACCTGGAGGTAGCTGTGCCTTGTTAGTTTGTTAGCATTCGGTATTCGGGTACTTGACCTAAAGTGTTTGACTCTGTGCATTGTTTTGAATTTGATGTAATGTTTTGTTCTATTTTTATCAATACTGTAAGTTTTGCATGCTGTATTTTCTTATATTTAAACAGACATAGGTTTACTATTGTAATGTGACTCTGGTTAACAATTACTATGCGGTTACCATGGCAAGGTCATATGTACCAATTTATTTATATCTTGATACATTGCCAATTAAACAAGATTAACTTTTATTTTGCTAATTTGAAATTTTTTCATGAGTCGTTTATATTGGCGTGTCTGCTTTGGTTCGATTATTGTGAGTGTGTATGTGATTGCTTGATATGTGTGTGTGTAGGTGATTTGTATAATATGAATGTTTGTATAATTAAATTGATCATTTCAATTGTACACGACTCTGTCAGTTGTATTACCTGCAAACATGGTGGGTGATGACTTGAGCAATGTTTTGACTTATTTGAATGATTTTTACCTGGAACTTAATGCTAATCAGTCAAAATATTCTACCTTAGATGATCTAAATGGAACATACTGTATAGTAATAATGAAGCTGATTTGAAGATATTTCATTTAAATGTCCTTTCTCTGTTTCCAAAAGTTGACGAACTTATAGCATTGTTAAATAATATAAATATAGAAATTAATTTCCTATGTCTCACCGAGACATGGCTCAATCAGACTACTGTTGGTGTAGTTAGTTTTCCTGGTTTATAGTCCAGTCAAACTATAGAAAAATAGGAGAAAAAAAAATATTAGTTTGCTAATTTTTACATATGTTACTTTATAGGTGTTGTTATATCACAGAAATTTTTTTTACCACTTTATGTCAATGGATTTGAAAGTCAATGAAGAAATTCATTTTGAAGGGTTAAAAACAGTGTTTCAATATCCGTGGAGTTTTTTTAAGCACCTTTCTGGTTAAAAATTGTCACTCCTTTACTAATTGCGGCTAATGTAACGCATTTTTTTTTATTTTACTTATAAGTCTACACAGTACTATCATTTAAATCATATTCCATACAATTATGGCAAGATACTCCTCTACATTGACCACAAATATTGCAGCATCGCAATGAAATATATGAATCAGGTACAACTTTTGGTACTACAATCCCCTTTACAGTTGCATCTGATCATTTTCAAGAGGGAATATGGAGCAGGGGGTTTGGAAGTGTAAATTGGCATCAGCCTATCATTTGCAATTCTCCACCAAAATTCAAGAGGATTCAAACCATTCCCTATCCTTGCTTGAACCTGATGGAACACTGAATGGAATGTTGGGCAGAGCATCTCAGGCTGGAGAGGTTTATTCCGAGTACACACTTTATTAATATACCCCATAATCGATGGTGATCGAGATTCGATGATTTTGTTACTCCATGTAATAGTAAAAGCAGTCTCTCACCAGTATGCATGGGATATATCATCTTTTTGAGGTATACTGTTGAGAAAAGGCATCATGTCTTTTTGAAATTAAGATCAGTTCTTCACTTTTTCAGTTCTGCTCCCTTCCCAATGGAATGAACCCTAGAGGCTGTATCGCATCCTAGAAATGCATGTATTGGCAATATCAGTTTGACAATGTTTATTTCAAGTGCTCCGATTACATGCTTGATGTAATCACTTTTGTCCGATATTAGTACGATGTCATGTAAACCAGGTGAGGTGACAGTCACGTGATGGATCAGTAACACTAACAGATCAGTATCTTCTCAATAACCACAGTGTCGTGAGTGTCAGATGTTCTTAGAGTTGTTAATACAATCAGCAAATCCGCGTCATCCATTGCCTGAAGTGTCTTCATGTCATTGCTTCTAGACGCAACTTAATGAATTGTTCTTTAATGCTCTCATTCTTAAAAAAAATCTTCTTTCTTAATAACAAATCAGCACCGCCTTTTTTTCTGAAATCTATATTTGAACAACTGGCCAATCCCTTTCAATACCGGAAATGTGTCACATCTTTGGTTGATAGCTTACCTGTATAACATCAAACACGACTGTTACATTTGTGGAAGTAATAAGCACATAGTTTGTAAATTGCGTACTATTTCTAAATTAAAAAGGAGATACTCTTCTGGCACGAGATTCGATGTATCAATGAGCCTCCATCTAAAACATAGGTACAATTACAATTCTCATGACTTTTCACCTATATTGCAATGGGACGAGCCAGATAGTAGCATACACCATTTTAGCCTCAAATTAAAAGAAGTAAAGTGCAAATTAAAATTAGTCAACTTCAAATTAAAGGAAGTGAATTTCGAATTAAAACTAGTCAACTTCAAATTAAAGAGTGAATTTCGAATTGAAATTAGTGAACTTCAAATTAAAGGAAGTGAATTTCGAATTAAAATTAGTCAAGTTCAAATTAAAAAAGATCAACTTCAAATTAAATAAAGTGTAGTTCAAATTAAAATAGATTTATTTCAAATAAAAATAACTCGTGTACAAATTAAAATTTTCATTCTTATTTTATAAAATATCATAAATTATGATAGATGAACTCAAGTAAAAATCAATTCAACCATCTGATAAATCTTTAGAATAATATAAATATTCTACTATATCCATTATAGTACATGAACTTATTATGAATTGGACGAGTAAATAAATATATGATGAAATGAAATTGCTTTGGCCATTATTCAATATATGTAGAAAATTTCCTATTTGTGAATTAACTTTATTTATTTCAGAATTGAGAGTTTAACAAAAAAAAAATACGATATTTTAATTTGAAATAAAACGGTTTTTAACTTAAAGTTGACTTATTTTAATTTGAACTTGACTAATTTTAATTTGAAGTTCACTAATTTTAATTCGAAATTCACTTCCTTTAATATGAAGTTCACTAATTTTAATTCGAAATTCACTTCCTTTAATATGAAGTTGACTAATTTTAATTCAAAATTCACTTCCTTTTAATTTGAAGTTGACTAATTTTAATTTGAACTTGACTTTTTTTAATTTGAGGCTAAAATGGTGTAGATAGATTGAACTTTATACTTTGGAATATTATAATTTACACAGCCCTATAATAAATCAAAGCATCTCATATAAAAACTTTACCAAGCCGTGGATTAATAGGAGTATTAAGCCCCGTCCAGACGATCAAATTTTTTTAGAGAAGTGACAAACTTAATGACAAACTAAATGACAAACTTATCGTCAGTTTTCAAGGAGTGTCTACACGGTCAAATTTTCTCGCCAAAAGTTTGAGGTTCACTGGCATCAGTTTCGTCAAAATTAATGTTATATATCGTGAAAATAAAAATTATATAACTTGGTATGTATATTATTAAATTTAGAACGGTAAGAAACCAGAAAAAATAATTTGTTTTTAATGACAAAATATCGTCTTGAAAAGGATAGTCAAAAATAGATCATAGAAAACAATTCACAACGTAGGTAGCCTACCTATAACTTGATCTAATACAACCAAGTATTAAAGAGTCTGTCGTCAGCCATTGTAACTAGATAGATACTAACTAAGTTTGAAAAAAATGAGGTTTTTGTAGGTGTACCTAGCTGTAATAAACTAAAATGACGCGCAAATAAAAAAATATTATTGGCGGAAAGTAAGTGTGTACTTCAAACTTTATCGTCAGCAAATAGTTTGACAAACTTTTTGTTGACGATATCCAACATGTTGGAATAAAAAAAATGATGAAAAGTTTGACGGTTTGCTGACGCTAGGAAGTTATCGTCATTTAGTTTGTCATTAAGTTTGTCACTTCTCTGAAAAATTTGACAGTCTGGACGGGGCTTTAAGAGATATAATAAGGAAAAGGTCAAATTATTATCTGCTGCTTAAAACCGGTAAAACGACACGTATGGAGTATAATAGATACAGGAACCATGTTACTACAGAGATACGTAATGCAAAGAAACTTTACTATGAACGGAAATTTGGTGAATTTAAATATAATATGGGCAGAACCTGGAAATTGATAAATAAATTAATTGGGTCTAAAGGAAAAAAGAATACCAACTCTACTTTCTTGAACGATGATAGTAATTTATTACATGATCCTTTTGTTGTTGCTAATAAATTTGATGATTTTTTTTGTCACAGTTGGACAAAATATAACGAACAGTTTTGCACATCATTCAAACAATTTTAATAATTATTTAAGGGGAAATTATATCAACTCCATCTTCTTTTCACCTGTTTCATCATGTAGTGTAGGATGGATTATTTTTGGATTGAAGAATAAACCATGCGGTTTAGATTCTATTCCTGTGTTTGGGCTAAAACATGTAGCTAATATATTGTCTCCTGTTGTTGCTTCCTTAATTGACAAATCCCTGTATTATGGTGAGTTTCCGCCATGCCTTAAGAAAGCTACTGTTATACCTCTTTATAAGGGAGGTGACAAAGAAAATGTTGGTAACTACCGTCCTATATCACTATTACCAACATACTCTAAAATATACGAGAAAGTAGTTTATAATAAGCTTGAGAACTATTTTGAATCCAATAACATTTTCTTTGCTCACCAGTACGGTTTCAGGAAATGCAAAAATACAACCCAGCTAACCATATCCTCTCTGTCCCGCGTGGGACAGAGGGGGACATCCCTCGCTAGCGTCTGAAATCCCTTTCACGTCCCACGTCTTACACAAGCTGTCCCACGTCTTAAATCCCACACTCATCCCACGTCTTTCTCACGCGAGATGTCCCTCTCTGTCCTACGTGGGATATCCCTCTCTGTCCCACGTGGGATGTCCCTCTCTGTCCCACGCAGGATGTCCCTCTCTGTCCCACGCGGGATGTCCCTCTCTGTCCCTCGTCTGTTTTACGCGGTAAAAAGTACGCGGGATGTCCCTCTCTGTCCCACGTCTATCCCACGCGGGATATCTCTCTCTGTCCCACGTGGGATGTCCCTCTCTGTCCCACGCGGGATGTCCCTCTCTGTCCGATGTCTGTCCCACGCGGGATGTCCCAATCTGCCCCTCGTCTGTCCCACGTGGGATGTTCCTCTCTGTCCCACGCGGGATGTCCCTCTCTATCCCTCGTCTGTTTTACGCGGGAAAAAGTTATACCAAAAGGGTATATCTATCTCAAGCTTTATTTACGTATCATAACTAGCAAGGTATATTAACTACAAGGTACAGTATTGCGCAGGTTCATATCAAGATGATCACAGTTTTGTTGTGAAAGACGCTTCGGTGGCCCGGGATAATATTTTTACGTGGAGACATGGTATATAATTCATTCTTTTTGGAATCGAACGCTTCAACTTCTTTTTATTCGACTAAACTGGCTGAATTCAGCATTAACTGGATTATCCTTTGATATATTAACTTAAAAGGTATACTAAATGCCTTGATACGAGTTTTAGACTCTTCTGCGCATAAAAGAATACAAACATACGAACGCACAGATGTGCCCTGCAATATTACATTAGATACATACTCTATATACTATACAGCTGGTTAAATAGTATATAAAGATTTGTCTATGGTTGTTTGTGCTGTGTACGAATGCCATGAAAACAGTGTTTAACCCGCGGTGTAGTAGATATAGTAGGTAATCTAATATTGTAAAGTCACATCTGTGCATTCGTATGTGCGTATATATAATGCGCAGAAGAGTCTAAAATTCGTATCAAGGCGTAGCATACCTTGTAAGTTAATGTATCTTGATAACTAGGTAGGTATTCATAAACAGATGTAGGTATCTAGGTAGGCATTGATGAATAATACTAGGTAGTAGGTAAGTAGGTACCGATTTATGAACAGTACCTAGTAGGTATACTAGGTAGGTAAGTATTGTTAAACACTGGTAGGTATCTAGGTAGGTATTGGCAAATAGTTATAGGTAACTAGGTAAGCATTGATAAACACTAGTAGATAACTAGGTAGGTATTAAAAAACAGTTGTAGGTAACTAGGTAGGTATTGATGAGCACTAGTAGGTAACTAGGTAGGTAGTGATCAACATTTAGTAGGTAACTAGGTTGGAATTGATAAACACTAGTAGATAACTAGGTAGGTACTGACAAACAGTTGTAGCCTGTAGGTAACTTGGTATTTTTTATGAGCACAAGTAGGTAACTAGGTATTATTTATGAACACTAGTAGGTAACTAGGTAGGTATTGATGAACACTAGTAGGTAACTAGGTAGATTTTGATGAACACTAGTAGGTAACTAGGTAGGTATTGATGAATACTAGTAGGTAACTAGGACCTAGATTGGTATTTATAAACAGTTGTAGGCAACTATAGGTAGGCATTGTTAAACACAAGAAGGTAACTAATTAGTTATTGATAAGCAGTTGTAGGCAACTAGGTAGGTATTTACAAACAGTAATGTAGGTAACTAAGTAGGTACTGATAAATACTACGTAATAGGTAACTAGGTAAGTAGTGATAACCACCAGTAGGTACTAGATTGTGGTTATCACTTGTAGGTTACTAGGTAGTTATTAATAAACACTAGTAGGTAACTATACCATTTACAGTTCTAGTTGATCCAAATGAAATAATATTTGATCCAAGTGAATTTGAATTTAATCCAAGTGAATTTGAATTTGATCCAAGTGAATTTGAATTTGATCCAAGTGAAATTGAATGTTTTATCATTACGATATTTCACATTTTGTGTCTTTGTCTGTTGGTTGGTTGCAAGAAAAATGTCACGCTTTAAATATATTTAAAATATAAAAAATATTTGTGTAATTTATTTAAATGAAATTTATTTACAACTTTATGTAAATAGATTTCACGTAAATAAACTTTATGTAAATAAATTATCTGTAAATAGATTATATGTGAATAAATTATCTGTAAATAAATTATATGTAAATAAATTTTATGTATAAAAGGCCAATTAAAATGGAAAACTTTGAAGATTATTATGGTGGGCAATGATGGATTATTATGGTGGGCAATGATGGATTATTATGGTGGGCAATGATAGATTATTATGGTGGGCAATGATAGATTATTATGGTGGGCAATGATAGATTATTATGGTGAGCAATGATAGATTATTATGGTGAGCAACGATAGATTATTATGGTGGGCAATGATAGATTATTATGGTGGGCAATGATAGATTATTATGGTGGGCAATGATATATTATTGTGGTGGGTAATGATAGAGTATATTATGGTGGGCAATGATATATTTATTATGGTGAGCAATGAAAGATTATTATGGTGGGAAATGAAAGATTATGGTGGGCAATGAAAGATTATGGTGGGCAATGACAGATTACGGTGGGCAATGACAGATTACGGTGGGCAATGACAGATTATGGTGGGCAATGACAGATTATGGTGGGCAATGAAAGATTATGGTGGGCAATGAAAGATTATGGTGGGCAATGAAAGATTATGGTGGGCAATGAAAGATTATGGTGGGCAATGAAAGATTATGGTGGGCAATGAAATATTATGGTTGGCAATGAAGGATTTTGGTGGGCAATGAAGGATTTTGGTGGGCAATGAAGGATTTTGGTGAGCAATGAAAGATTATGGTGGGCAATGAAAGATTATGGTGGGCAATGAAAGATTATGGTGGGAAATGAAAGATTATGGTGGGCAATGAAAGATTATGGTGGGCAATGAAAGATTATGGTGGGCAATGAAAGATTATGGTGGAAAATGAAAGATTATGGTGGGCAATGAATGATTATGGTGGGTAATGAAAGATTATGGTGGCAATGAAAGATTATGGTGGGCAATGAAAGATTATGGTGGGCAATGAGAGATTATGATGGGTAATGAAATATTATGGTGAGTAATGAAATATTATGGTGGGTAATGAAATATTATGGTGGGTAATGAAATATTATGGTGGGCAATGAAATATTATGGTGGACAATGAAATATTATGGTGGGCAATGAAAGATTATGGTGGGCAATGAAAGATTATGGTGGGCAATGTAGGATTATGGTAGACAATGAACGATTTTGGTGGATAATGAAACATTATGGTAGGCAATGAAGAATTATGGTGGACGATGAAGGATTATGGTGGGCAATGAAGGATTATGGTGGATAATGAAGGATTATGGTGGATAATGAAGGATTTTGGTGGATAATGAAGGATTTTGGTGGATAATGAAAGATTATGGTGAGAAATGAATGATTATGGTGGGCAATGAAAGCTTAATATGGCAATGAGAGATTACACAAGTATTTTTCATATTTTAAATATTAAAAGCGTGACATTTTTCTTTCAACCAACCAACAGACGAAGACACAAAATGTTAAGTATCGGAATGATAAAACATTCAATTTCACTTGGATCGAATATTATTTCACTTGGATCAAATATTATTTCACTTGGATCAAATAATATTTCACTTGGATCAAATATTATTTCACATGGATCAAATATTATTTCACATGGATCAAATTCAATTGCATAAGGATCAAATTCAATTTCACTTGGATCAAATATTATTTCATTTGGATCAACTAGAACTGTAAATGGTATAGATAGGTATAAGGTAGTGATACCACCAGTAGGTAACTACAGGTAAGATTAATTAACAGTTATAGGTAATTAGGTAGTTATTAACATTAATTAACATTATCAATACAAATATTAGTAAATAACTTTATACACATACTTATCATTTATATTAAAAAATACTAAATTATTATATTTATTTGAGAAACACGCAAGTTATCAAGTTGCATAAAGATCATTCCAATACTACTTCTACCATGTCCAGGATGGCTGAGTGGTTGCGTCGCAGACTTCAATAGTACATCACACTAGAGGCCTGAGTTCGATTCCCAAGATCACCACTACATTTCTTTCTCCATTTCTTCCCATTTAAGTTGTATATAACAATATGTAATATTAAAATAATTGATATACAGCCAAATGTACATATACACTATATGCAATATAGTAATAAATTGCAATAATGATTAGTTTGATCTTTTTATTTCTTATACATATTTATGTACCCCAATTAACGGAAGTAGTTTGAGCAGAAGAGAGATATGTCCCCCTTGCAGAGGGGGACACCCACACTCTGTCCCACGTCTTACAGAGGGGGACATCCGCACTCTGTCCTACATCTTGCAGAGGGGGACATCCGTACTCTGTCCCACGTCTTGCAGAGTAGGACATCTACACTTTGTGCCACGTCTTAAATCCATCTTCCCTCTATAGCGAGAGACATCTGCACTCTGTCCCACGTGGGTCCCACGTCTTGAATCCCTCTATAGCGAAGGACATCCACACTCTGTCCCACGTGGGTCCCACGTCTTGAAAACGGAGTGGGATAAGACGTGGGACATGTGGATGTCCTCCTCTGTCAGAGAGAGATAAGACGTGGGATCAGACGTCTTGCAAAGGGGGACCCCTGTGCAAATGAAGAGGGTTGCAGACGTCTGATTTCCCCCGTCCCACGTCTTAAATCCCTCTATAGCGAGGGGTATCATAGATGTCCTAAGACGTGGGACAAACAGCTTTTGGTTAGCTGGGAAGCCATGCTATGCTCAATTTGGTAAACGATGTGTATTCGAAGTTATCTTTACTTTTCATTGTTCCTAGACTTAAAAAATGCCTTCGATTATGTTTCTCGTGATATTCTGCTTTCTATGTTGTCTCACTACGGTGTAAGGGGTACTCCGCTGACATGGTTCCGATCCTATTTATCTAATCGCACACAATCTGTAATAGTTAATGGTGTATCATCACTTCATCGAGTAGTGACATGTGGAGTGCCCCAAGGAAGCGTGCTTGGAAGTTTACTGTTCTTAATTAATATCAATGATTTCCCTAACCGTTCCAATAGATTTTCATTTACGTTGTTTGCTGATGATATCATGCTCTTTTCCAAAAACTTCTTCACCTATAATACATCACAGCATCAACAGTGATCTCATTTCGATAAAAATTAGCTTGAAGATAATTGGATAAAAATTAACTCCTATAAAACTAAATATGTGATCTTTTCTTACCGTGAAACATTTACTCTTGATGCTGTGATCATGAATGAAAGAACTATTGGTTGTACGAAAGAAATTAAATTCCTAGGTCTCATTTTTTATAAGAGCATCTCATATTAATAGGGTTTCATCTTCTATTTCAAGATTCATTGGCATATTAGGTAAGATCAATTGCATTGTACCAGAAAGAGCATTATTAGTTATATATAATTCCTTTAATCACTCTCGCTTGATGTATGCTATAGAATTGTGGTTTGGCACAGCTAACTATTTAATTAATAAGATATCTGTTGTTCAAAAGAGAGCTATACGCACAGTAGAAGTCACTATCTTGCTCATACTGCTGATGTGTTCAGGGAGTTTGAGGTGATGAATCTAAATAGTTTGTACAGGTTTAAATTAGGTAATTTAGTATATAAAACTGTGAATATAGAAAATCATTTTCCATCTCTACTAGAATACATTGAATTAAATACAGGTAATCACTCTCATTCCACTAGAAATGTAGCTAACATTACTTTGCCCATGTTTAATAGATCAAGATCACAGAATAGCATTTATTATATACAAGTTGTAATTTGTGGAATAGTTTGGACACTAGTTTAAAATCTCTTGAAACATTTTTACTATTAAGGCATAAGTATTAGCTAGGTTTACTTGAAAACCAATAATATATTTTTTTTTCCGATTTTAGAATTCCAATCCTCAATAAAATTCATAATTTTAACTAAGTTGCCCTTGAAGCGTTTAAGCTTACCGGGCTTAATGTTCCTAACTTCCTATTTCTATTTGTATTTGAAGGGCCTTAATGTTCTTTATATTCTTTTTGTGTTTTTATATATATTAACTCTATGATCCTGGAGCTCCTAACTCCTTTGTTAAATTATATGGGAACATTTTGTTAAATGAATGAATAAATAAATGAATGAAAAGTTCTTTATTATATATGTGACGAATTTGTCACACACGGTCGTGAAGGGTTTTAATGCTAATACGTACACTACCAAGCAACTGGGGCTAATATTATATTAGAATATTATGCTTTTCTCAACTATCAACTAAGAAGAAAAGTTACACTATTAATGTATTTTTGCTATCTTGGAAATTATACTTTTTTTAGTTATGAAGACAAATTAATAAGAATTTTTATGAACGATTAAAGATTATAGGTACTATAACTATGTATTTTTTTTGTTGGTTCCACATACCTAAAAAGAATTTAAAAGTCGTCATTTTCAAATATTACTTCCAAAATAATCATATCTCATTTATATTTCAGAGCAAGTTTCAGATGAGGTGCAAAGTAAATTTTCAAATCTCCCAACATTTATAAGCTGATGTTCACATTTATTAATTAGAAGAAATTTAACAGGAGACGGATGGATGTCTCATCCAAGGATCTACAATTTCTGTGAGTTCTTTAACTTATCGAATAAAAACATATCATATTATGATCAAAGAATCACTAGTTAAGGTTGATAGTAGTAATAACAACACTCAATAACAAACTAATATAAATAAACTAAAGAGAATCGCAAACGGTAATTGATTAGAAAATGAAGTGTCTAAAGCTTTACAGCTAAAATTGATTTCCATATTATATAACAATTCTTTAACTATCATACTCTGTATCACAAGTGGATATTGATACAAGGATGATACTAATTTCCTTCTAATTCTTTGCTATATTTCCGTACTTAAAGTATTAAGCATGTAAATCTTATAATTAGGAGCCAGATGAAGCGCCTTTGATGTACATTGCTTTGTATTACTCATAGATTAATACGTACTGTATGTACCTTACCATCTCTATATTTCATCTCCCCGTAATCATCATTTTTGTCCGAAGCATCAAGAGAAGTGAATGGAGTTTGGTCATGAAAGCAAGGAATTACTTATTATTACCTCGCATTACCAGTCAGGGAGAACAAATATTGCGTGTAGTTGGAATTACCAGCCAATGCAAACACTGATGCGGGAAACGTATGTCATGACCTGGGAAAATATTGTACTGTCTATAAGAGTATTAATAATTGGTAAATATTTTAATTATTGTTGAATTATTAATTAAAGGCTGTGTTCACGCGGCTTTATTATGTATTCACCAGTAGTTAAATTCAATTAAAGATTTTTTTAATGTCAGATTTACATACGTATAGTAAAATTGTTAGGAACTATATAAATTTCAACTCGAATATTTTAAAATATTAATATATTCAGGAACTCTTGTTTCTCAATTACATCCTGTTCTTTTTAACCAATAACAATCTCACCAGAAAGTTCGTTAACTTCCATCTAGGGATCTAGGCAAATGTAATTTTTGTATATCCATAAGTATGTATAATTGTATATCTAGTTGTGTGTACTTTTTATATAAGCCTATAACCTCTCTTACAAATTGGGTAAAATTTCACCTCACTGTGAGTTCGTACTCAACTTGATGTTTTTTCTACTTTTCGATTATTCTACTTTGAATTGCTAAACTGTGTATTTTCCTATTTGTGCTACTCATTTTTAACTCCTTTGAAATTGATTAATAATAATTCAATCAATTACTAAATTCTTGAAATAAATGCAAAGTCATACTGAACTCACGGAAGTGTAATGTAGACTCTAGCTGTAGACTCCATTTGAAGATAAAAACTGCCACCTAAAATATAATTTAGATTTGAATTTCTCTAATGTCTTATCAGTCGATGATTTTTACAAATCTTACGGATAAATCAATTCATGAAAATTATGCTGAAGATCTTTAAACTCATAACTCATACTGATCTCAATTATATCATTAATAGAAATAAATTTGTAACATGACAAATACACACAAATTTCTATTTTATTCGACAGCAAAACCATGGCATGAGTTACCGGAAGGTGTTAGCAAGGTGGATTAAATTCCAAAAGGAAATTAATTGAATTTTTTTAAAAGGCCTAATGTCAAGAATGTTTGGATGGCGGGTGTCTGTGTGGTTATTTTGAGGGTGTGTTTGTATTGGAGGATGTTCGCGCGGCGTGAAAATGTGGTGGTTGTTATTTAATATTTAGTTAGTGTTTCTAAGCTCGAGTTATCATTTTGTTCACTTTTTAATCATGATTTTAGGCTCTTGATTCCCTTTTGAGGTTACTATAGGCGGTGAAATTAGCTCAATTATTGTCATTGCGTTGTTTTGTATCGTTTTGTTCTGTACTTATATTGCTATTACAATAGTCTATGTTCTACCTTTTTCGCGAATGAATAAATTTATATAGAATATAATTTCTTACTAAATTTGGAATAAAGATTTGAAATTATAAATGAATGAGAAGTATTACCTATTTCAAATATTTGTGACTCTTTCCCCGCTTACATTTCTCTAAGTCTAAACTATTGAAAAAAGAGAAGGACATAATTTTCTTGCCGCATATTTGAAGAAGGTGCAGAAACCAAACAATCAAGTGACAAAGAATTTCCTATTTATCGAAGGCTCATGCTGCAAATCTTCGATAATTTATCCAAAGATTAACTTGCCCAAACTCTTCGAGTTGAAGAATTTAGCAGCAAACATAAGGGGCGTGAACTTAGCATTTATGGACTCCAGTGGAGCCCTGTGGGATGTTCTGCTGTCAAGGGAGCAGTAGACGTTCATTTATATTAATATTAAGAATGGTCTTGTATGGAAATATTAATTTCTTCTTTAAAGTGTTCTTGTTTATTGTAAACAAAATTGCGATGCTCGACTTTAACTATTGTTTTAATTATAGTAACCTTGTTTTAATGAAACAATGAACAATGAAACAATTTATTCAAGAACACACGCACAGATATAAAATATACATATAGAAGGGTATAATTTGCAAAAAGAAATTGAATGTATTCAAGGCCCAAGAAGCTCAAAGGCTTACAGGGCAACCTATATAAAGTTTAAAAAAGGAAGAGAAAAAAAAATATATACATTAATACAACATCAATGAATTTATTAAAAGAAGGCATGATTATAGATAGGTTTGGATTACAGCAAGAGAGGTAAAATTAGTTATGACACCCAAAAAAAATAAGTCAACTGAAATAATAGCACAATAGTGCTAACAGAGACAAAGATAATGAGTAGTGAAAATACGGAACAACAATTTGGATAAGAAACTTAATTTGAAATGTATGCCTTTAAAGGTTATGGAGTAAAAAAAAATTAATAATCAGCAATCAAGTGACTTTTGAGGTTCCTCTTGAACACAGATATAGATGAATGAGACCTAACTGAATCAGGTAGTTTATTCCAGAGCTTAGGGCCCACATAAGAATTGCACTTATGAGATTTGATCCTAGAAAAAGATGGAACTAACAATTGTGCACAACTTCTGGTAGGGTATGAATGAAGATCACGGTGAGATGGGAGATTGTGAAAAAGATATAAATTATTTCCGCTATATACTGCCTCGTGCATCATTATCAACACACGGTATACGAATAAATCAGGGAGTTTTAAAATATTACAATTTCCGAAGCATTCTGAAGTGTGTGCAAAAAAAGATAAACCATTGGCATTTCTCATAGCAGACTTCTGAATTTTTATTGCTTTATCCAAATAACAAGCTGAGGTACCTCCCCATGTTTCAATGCAATATATCAAATAAGGAGTAATTAGAGAATCATACATCAACTGCAAAATTTCGACTGGCAGAAAATGCTTGAGTTTACCAAACAGTCCAACAGTCTTAGAAACCTTCCCAGTTACATGATTAATATGAGAGTCGAACTTCAAGTTTTCATCCAACACAATACCCAAGAATTTAACACTATCCACCCTAGAAACAACTCCATCACCAATCAAAATCTCAGGAAATTCAACATTCAACCTATAGTGAAATAGCATATAATTTGTTTTATCTATATTGATTTTAATGTTGTTAACTAAAAGCCAATTATTAATTTTTGATAATTCACTATTTACAATTTGATGCGATAATTGCAACTCTGATCTATTGAAGCTGTATGTAAGAGTGCTATCGTCAGCGAAAAGAGTAAACTTAAATTTATTCGATACATTCGGAAGGTCATATATAAATAGCAAAAAAAGTAACGGCACAAGGACACTTCCTTGAGGCACTCCACGAGTAACAGCTTCATAGTCAGAAGATACACCATTGCCCAATGTGACACATTGTCTTCTGCCAGTCAGGTATGAACTGAACCAATCATGAATGAAACCCCGAAAACCATAAAAATGCAACTTTGACAACAAGATAGAATGATTTACGCAATCAAATGCTTTAGAAAAGTCTAAAAATATTGAAATTACACAGTTACCACTATCAAGGGATGGGTACAAATTATGTAGGAAGTGCAGAATAGCCAGAGAGTTAGACTTTTTTGATCTGAAACCAAATTGATCGCGAGACAAAATAGAAAATTTAGATAGATAACTATATAATCGTTTATAAACTACTTTTTCCATGATTTTACTAAAAGAGGAAAGAATCGAAATTGGACGATAGTTTGTATTTACATTTTTGGGACCCTTTTTGTGAAGTGGAATTATCTTAGCTATTTTTAATATGGATGGAAATGTACCAGAAAATATCTATCTATTTATGATAGAAGCTAAAATTGGAGATATAATGTAACTAATCTTCTTCAAAACCTGCACAGAAATCAAGTGAATGTTATTAGAGCTACCTTTCAAAGAACCTATGATAGATCTGACTTCATCAGCATTAACAGGATGATACACAAATGAATGCACATATTCACCAAGTAACTCCTTGCATCTCCCACAACCTCCGGAGCAGAATTAACAATTTCAGACGCAACGTTACAGAAATAATTATTCAAATGATTAGCAATACTAACACTATCGTTAGTCACCACATTATCAATCAACATCTCACCAATAGTACTCTTTACTCCAGAAGAACTTCCCAACAAATTATTAATAGTCTTCCATGTCTTCCTTATATTATTTTTGTACCGAGAGAACTAGAGAACTGGGTAGAGAAATAGTCCCGTTTCGATTTCCTAATTAATCCCGTGACAAAATTACTGAATCTAGAATAAACCGCATGTGTAATTTTCTCTGCACGGTAAAACAAATACATAGCATGACGTTTACGAATATTGATCAAAATTTTACCATTAATCCATGGCTTCTTAAGACTTCGATCCGAAACTGTCTTACTGACAATCGGACAAGTTTCGTTATAAATACGAAAAATCTCATTGTCAAATAATATCATTGCTTCCTCAACATTATCATGATTCACTATATCAGCAAAATCATAGCTTTCCAGAGCATGGCAAAAATTAGTCACACGATACTCATTAGTCAGCCTGAACTTCAAATTTACTGTTCCAGAACTACCAGCAGGTGTAGTAAATAAGTCATGAACAATGACAAAAACAGGTAGGTGATCAGACAAACTGCTCAAAAGAATCCCTGAAGAGCACGCCGCAGAACAAGAAATAAATATATTGTCAAGGAGAGTCGCATTAATTTCGGTAATTCTAGTAGGTTTACTAATCAAAGGGAGCAATGCCTGACTTTGCATAGTATTTAAAAAGTCACCAACATGGTTATTATTCAAATTCAACAAATCGAGATTAAAATCCCCACTGATAAATACCCTTGCATATTTAGTGAGTCTCAAACCTGACAATATTTCAACAATTTTATTTTCAAAACTCGCATAACTAGTATTGGGAGGTCGGTAAACAGTTCCAATTAAGAGATAAACATTGTTATGAGAAATTTCCAAGAATACAGATTCAAAATAATCATAATTGAGTGTGATATGAGTCAAAAGTTTGCACTTATATTTCTGGAGAACAAAAATGGATATTTTTGCACTTATATTCCACCATATATTTATATAAATATATATAGTTATTTTATTTATTGCATCTAAAGTTGCAGAGAATATGATCTTGCTTAAAACTTTAAATATAGTCGAATAATGAATATCATTGCAATGTTTGAAGCTATTTCCATTGTAGCTTTATTGTTTGAAAATCAGAAACAGAAAAATAAAGTTTAAATATTAATTAAAAATGATTAAACTAGTAATGATCTTTAGTATTTAATTCAAATACGCACTAATTGGAATCTTTTCTATTCATTGCAAAATAGGAGGAGCTGATCCTCCAAAATCTCTTTTTAATTAACTAGGTACCGTATAAAATAATTGAACTCAGTACGAAGGTTTTCATTATGAATCGTCGTGAATATTATAATTCCAAAGAATTATATAAGAAAAATATTCCATTATTGAAGAAACTAACATATTTTTTCAATATAGAAAAATTTACAGGAGGCCCTCGATAGCTACAAACGACAGAGAGAGTTTTAACCTCTCATCGAAATTTAGGAAACAACTGATATGATTGTTTTGTTCAGATTTGCAACTGCATCGTCTGCCTCTGAGTACATTTTGTACAACTTACAGGTGTGGTCAATGAGTTTGGCTGAGAAAAATATTTTGATTTTTTTTCTCGTTTTCTAACTTCTAATTATTGTTGGCTGTTTTTGATTGGTTACCATTCTACACAGTGTGTCCGCAAAAAATGTATCCACTGCCTTGAATCTTTATTATTCATCATTCAATGATAATATCCAAATTATGTTGGTACCATAGATACGTAGATTAAAATTAATGAATTATAAATAGTACTTAAAAGATATAATTGATGGCAGTGGATCATAGAGTTATGATAAACTACTCAAGAGAGAGGAAGTGTTGCAGCGATCGCAGGACGCTAAGGAAGACGGTGTAAAACCTTATTTTGTTTCTGTTATATCATTTCTCCATTAAATTTTGTTTCAGTTATATCATTTCTCCATTAAACTGACGCTAGATTGCCAGTCACGTGACCCAAAAATAAGGATTTTAGCGTCCCGCAAGACGCGATATTATTTTGGCCACTGACTCACCACTTGCAGTGGATACATTTTTTGCGGACACACTGTATAGTGACAATAGAAATTAACAATAACAATAGTTGCCTACTAACAGTGTTTATAGTAACTCGTTATAAACACTTAAAGTCTGATAACTAATAGTAGAAAAATTCTACCAAATGTCTTCTATTGTTAATAATATTTTACACTTGAGTGCTAATTTGATTTATTTATTGTATATGCCAAACCCATTGACCGCACCTGTACAGTAGAGTTTCACAGTGACTTAATTTTAGCTAATGGTTCTACTCGTTTGAACGCACATGACAATTTGTTCGGCTGGACTGGTCTGAACATCAAGAAATAACTTATTTAAAATGCGCTGAAAGGGCAGCGGTCGATTTATGAGGAAGTAATTTAATTTTTCATCATTTAAATATGATATTCCTTAATGTTCAGGCCATATCAATGTCCTAAAACCTCTGTTACTGTACTTTATTCATAATATGTAGTATTATCATTTCTTTACCCACGGCACTCTTACTGCAGGTACCTATAATCGTACATAAACCTTTTTTTGCAAAATTTCGTGTGGTGCACATGAGGTGATTGATACACTGAAAATATTATATTAACTCTATCAAAACTCAACGAGTTAAAAAATCTGATATAGGTTTATAAGTGTCTATGTACGTAATTTTGAAACTAGTAATCCGTTCAGGATACCATATTTTCTACGGGATATTGAAAGATCCAAGAACAAAAGAATCAATCTTTATTGTCTCTTATACAATGTTTGATACAATGTTAGAATTTTTCCAATAATTAGCATTACCAAATAAAAACGCAAATTCACAAATTTAGTAGATTTTATTAAATTAATTAAATTTAATTACAGTTTCAGTCATTTCACGATATATTGATATCTTGTTTCGTTTCCATGCTATCATTTGAATTTGGTCTACAGTTTCATTTCACTCACCTTCTTTTGGATGAGGATGCAAACTCTAAGCAGTTAATTCTTTCCCCGTATAAAATGCATTCACTTTCTGTACACATGAAATAGAACCTTCCAAATGGCTCTCCTGATATGCCTGATTGATTGCTCTAGATAAAGATATCATTAACAGTTGGATGGATAAGCGATTGATAAACCTTTAATAATATATAAACACAATGAATGATTAGTTGACAGCTAATGGAAACAATTGAAGTACGAATTTTAGAATATATTGGTATGTTGAGAAGATCCTGTATTTGATTACCTATTATAAGTTTTGAACATCATTCTTCTGTATCATGAAAAAGCTAATATATAAATGAATCTTTAATTTGGATTTTCTATTCTAAGACTAAAATGGACATTTCTATTTCAATATCAACTGTTAATTTTTAAGAAAATTCCTTGCCTCGTAAGACACAATATAAATTTTGTCATAAATCTTCACAGAAAGATAGTCCAAAGTTTAATTATTGTCACTTCTTCCTCTCGGAAAAGGAATCAATGATACTCTGTTACTATTCTGGTGAGAAAAATTGAAATTCTAAACATAAATTATTGAAATATTAGAGGTAAAACGAATCACATTAAATAATGGCAGAGACCATGACCCAGGTAGCAAAAGTTTCTCGAGACAACATTGTAACAATGTTAGGGCTATGTTACCCTAAAAACATTGATACCTGGGCAAAGATTTGCTTTTTATTAAACACTATTCATTTTAAATGATATGAAGTTAAGTAATAATAAATTGATTTTATTAATGATTTTCTGTCTATAATGAAATTCCTTTGTAAATGCGCTATCATTCATTTATTTCAATCATCTGTCATTTAAAATAGAAATATCTTTCCAATAAACATCTGTGACAGAACATCAAGTGACCTACCCTATCTAATTCTATGGAATAGTTTTGACGTCATCTACTCTACCTAACCGTACGATGGCTCTTCTCTACGCAATCGCAAAGCATCTTACAGACATTTTCGAGGTGGTAGGGCTCAGATCCAGCATTAAATTTGAGCAGTTTGCATTTTTAAAAGGACACCTACAATGTGAAAAAGAAAATAATACATTGGGTTTACGAAAACTCATGATTTACAACTAATCAAATTAATACAAGTAATAGAAAAAAAAAGTTTTTTTTTTATCAGATAAAAGTGGTAGATTTATCAAATTAATGAATGGACATTAAATGATCACCGAAAATAAAATATTTGTGGATTGTTGTGTTGACAACTATTATGTACTATTTTATTGCATCAATTTTAAATTTAAAAATTAATTTCTTTCATCTTATGAAATTATTCTTTGTTGTTAATTAAATTTATTGTGCATTTAAATAGAGTTATTATAAAACAAAGATCAATGAAACATTTTTATCTTTTGCGTCAAACCAAATAGTTACCATATTGTAAAAGACCATATAGTAACCATATTGTAAAAGACCATATAGTTACCGTATTGTAAATGACCATATAGTTACCATATTGTAAAAGACCATATAGTAACCATATTGTAAAAGACCATATAGTAACCACATTGTAAAAGACCATATAGTAACCATAGTGACAAAGACCATATAGTAACCATTTTGTAAAAGACCATATAGTAACCATATTGACAATGAAGAGGCTATTGTCGAGAACCCTGATTAATTCAGGTCACTCTTAGTTGACAGGATAATTTAGACCTAAGAAATTGTTACTCACACCTCTAACACATGGAGAGACTAGGCAAGTGGAGACAACTTTCAACTGAAGGAGAAATCAATAGTAACGACTAGAGAACAGTTGGTAAAGATTACTTAATTAAATCTCTCTATATAATATGAAAATAGTAAAAGTGTATCTGAAACCAGCAGGTGCTGCAAGTGGGTATTTTGCAATTTATTCAGTCTCCAAGAAGATGGAACGAAAAACTGTAAAAGGGAATCCGATAATTATGTTCCGAGAATTATTTGCAATACTGTAGAGTCAGATCTTTGGAAGATGGATTGGATATTTGACTGATAATGCTACCAATATGGTCGATTGCTCAACTGAATCAATTCCTAATGATAAGAATGTACGATGTAGTTAATGAATCCTTAAAACAAGAAGAAATGAAATACTATTTCCCCTCAAGGATTGCAGGAACAATAAATGTTCCTTTCATTGCACGAGACTATTACCACCCAAGAAATGGTTTTAGACATAGCATTGACATTGCCAGAAGCGATGAAATTCTTACTTTCAAATGTATATATATAAACTAGATGAAGTGCACTCGGTAGAGCGCAGACCTTCGCCTCCTCTTCAACCCGTTCTCTCCCACTGCTAACTGGATAATAACCAATCGTCCCACTAAGTTTCATGCAATATGGTTCAATACTTTTTGAGTTATAGAGTTATGAATGACCTTTGACCGGATCGCTCCCAAAATTCTACCAGATGGTTCGTGGACATTGACCAATCGTCCCATCAAGTTTCAGACAATATAGTTGAATACTTTTGGAGTTATTGAGTTACAAATGGCCTTGACCTTGATTTTTGACCTTTGACCCGATCGCTCCCAAAATCTAACAAAATGGTCCTGAATATCGACCAATCGTCCCACCAAGTTTCATGCAATATGGTTCAATACTTTTCGAGATATAAATGACCATGACCTTGACCTTTGACCGTGTCGCTCCCAAAATTCTAGCAGCAGGTCACTGGACATGGACCAATCGTTTCACCAAATTTCATGCAATTTGGTTGAACATTTTTTCAGTTAAGCGAATAACAAGATGGTAAATAAATAAATAAAGTCCGATGAAAATATGACCTTCCCGCATTCTGCGAAGGTAAAAACAGGAGGAAAGCAGAGAAAATAGCATGAAATTTATTTTCCACTTCAGATATTAGGTCTCTAATCTGCGATTATGAAGCTCTTTAATTTTTGGATGGAAACAATTATAGTCCCGCAGCCCATAATATGTAGAAAGGATTCCAAAATTATCCAGGTCAGTTGATGTCCGGATGATCAATAAAAACAAATTTAATGACTTCAATACATTGATTTTCTGAAAATTTTCTACTGCGAAGAAAAAATTGGTTTTGTCAATTTTATAAACTTGTCTCAGGAAAAAATCATTTTTTCTATATTCTCATTTGCTTGATTGTTTTGTAAAAATCGAATCGACAAATGTCGTTAATAATGATTAAAATCAAACATTGAACAAGTCGTTAAAATTAAATTCGACTCAATTGAACTGATAGAAATGTGGAGAAAATTCGAAAAATGGTAATTATGTTTGTGTCGGATGTTTGACCTGATTTTTGCTATTTTGCCTAAATGAATTGAAAGAAATGCATGAATTCAATGGGCCAGTGTATTAGTCGCTATTTTATGATGACAAAGAGAACACCTTCAACAATTTTATTATAATCATTCATTTAAAAGAATGACAACAATAGAAACTTCACAATTGTTTCATTAATATTCATTATTAGATGAGAAACAACTTGCAAAACTTATGGAAGAAATAAAATAGTTATGAAATCAATAAAAGAGCAAATAGAAAAATGACATTAGTTAAGAAAATGTAATATTTTGAGTTGGTTTTTATCCAAAATAATTCACAAAACATTTGTCAGGCTAAATAACCTGAGTTTGCTTCTATGAATTCAATATCTCAAACTTAGTCTTATTTATTATACTGAAATAAGGATGGAAGTATGAAACTGGTCAGAAATAATGCCGTACGTTATTTCACCACTCGAAAATGACGCTCTCGCTACTCAAGCCATCGATCCACACCGCGCATCTACTATTCTTATATCAAATGGAGTGAAATCCTCCATGAGAATTCGACATTAGTAGATTGTTTCTAATACATTAAAGGAGACATCTACCATCTTACACGATTGGGTATTTTCCATTCAATTATGTTCAAACTGAACAAATATTGTATAGATATTTTCAATTCATTGATTGTAAATTGAGTTATATTTAACATCCTAAACAAACTATTATCGTAGAATTACTTAAAATTTAACAATAATCAATAATAACACAAACAACAATTCCTAGTGCGTTCACATTAAACACTCTTAAAATTAATTTTCAGTGCAAATCTCTATGAAAGAACCATATGAATATTTAGTCTATTGTATATAACATGTAATAATATCACATATTTAACAACAGGAATCTATAACTATGTACAAGATATTTTACATATTTATCTGATAGTTATTTACAGAAGCGTTTACCCAAGAGAGAAATGTAAATTCCTGCGCGAATAAAGAAACTTTCCTAATGTTAAGAAATGGCGACAGGACTGAAGTATCAATGAGAAAATAGAACTTCTGACAGAGGTGAAAGTATTGTTCGAAAAGTGAAAAAAATGCATGAAGCATTAGTAAGTTGTAAGAAAATATATATATTTATATACATATAGCAGCACAAAAATTTCACATCAATAGGTTTGTGTAAACCAATGAGATGATTATCTAAAAGAAACTTGATATAATTCTTCCTAAAACAACTATATTGAATTGAGCTTACACTTCACGTGTAACATATACAAGTTATTATGTATTCAATGAAGTTTACAGAATAAAAATATATGAAATATACATTCATTTATTATTAACAAATTGCAGTCTAAAACTATAATTCAGATGAGTGATTGTTGATTATACCATTTGGGACAGTATATGATTTTCTCCTTTTGTTTTCTGGTAAATTTGAATTTTAGTTTGTGTGAAATCTACATTTTATTGAATATAATTATTAAAATTAGTTTGAATTCTCTAAATACAATAAACTAGTCAACAATAGCGAGATGCTACCTAAATTCCACGAGTAGGACTTACAAGAATACGGCGAGAACATCAATCAAAATTTCTAATAGTATTGTTATAATTTATCCTGGAGATGGACATCAGTTACTTCAAAGGTAAGTAGACTCATCTGGAGATTTGGTCTTTTTAGCGAGATTCTCCAACATGAGGTTATCGTGAGATTTCCTAATAGCTTCTGATATTGTTTCAATGTTTTCGTAACTTCTTTCTTCTGGTTCATCATCGCGCATGAAGTATCCAGATGGGTTATTAACCTGATCACCAAACGCTCCTGATGAAAAATCACATGAATCTTGAGATCCGGAAACAAGATTCTCACTCGAATCTCCTTTCTTCGATCGACGTAAAGTTTGAGTAGACATAGATAGAGACGGAGCGTGTCTTCGTTTGATAAATTCCCTTAAATCCTTATCTGATGAGCTTGGTGCGAGTGGTTTGGGTGGAGGAGTATCTTTTCGCATGAGAGCATGTTCTCTATCTCTAATTTCATTAATTTGAGAAATATTATCAACGCGCCACGGATCTACTTCTAAACTCCTTTTGAAGTATTTTGAGGGACTGAGTCGTCTAGTAGAGCTCATTTCACTGTCAGTGCTAGCACTCATCACGGCATCATAACTGTAAGTACCACTCACTATACTGTCATTGCTGCTTGCACCAACTATAATACCAAATTCATCCATATTAAAATTTTCAGATGACCGAGTAGTTCGATAAACGTTTGAGATTGCAATATTTGAAGAGTTAAACATCGACAGGTCTCTTTGGTGCACTAATTTCACAGGGCTCTTTTTCTTGAAGTATCGATTACTCGTATCTGATGAAAGTCTTTGGCGTACTTGTGGTTCTGTTGTATCTGGACTATTCGATGACGAAGGAACAGCGAAAGAAACACCGTGTCTTTCTCGTCGCAGAGTTGCACGAGTCTCTGGCACAGTAGTTCGAAGACAAGAGCTCGTTGATACAATTGAATTAAGGGAATTCATGGAAGACTTTTTAACAACCGATACTCTTCCTTTACTCGAAACTATGGATTCACAAGAAGCATGGTCATTGTTATCCTTACTTGTTGCAAGATTTTTGGAAGGGTAAGCATACTGATTCTGAAACTGTATCAGGTTTGAAGAAGGAGCTGTGGAGATACTTGACTGGTTTGGCGATAATTTCACAGAATTGTCTGTCATAATTTGACTACTATGAGGAATATTTGTACTCGAATAATTACATTTAACACTATCATCTAAGCTATTGAAAACTGTTGGAAATGTTTTGCTAACTAGTTTGGAGGAATCTGAAGAAAGGATCTGTTGATTGTTTGCTGAAGCTGATGTTTTTTGATTCATGATTGACGATCTGCCGTAAAACACGTCCTAAGGAAATGGAAAGATAAAATTCAATATCACAGGCAGTGCAAATTTTTCCAATCAGATTAAAATTGTATGATCAATAATGTATATTCCATCCTAAAAATTGAGACAAACAAAGACTAATTGGATATGAGTGTTTTTGAATACCTTTTGTTGTCGTGTGGTGGAATTTAGAGCAGCACCTCTCGCCGCCCCTATGTTATGGCCCCCGACTGTCGCAGTGGATGCCTCTTCACCGTCGTGGTTGCTGCCGTCAGGGATTCCCCGTTTACCTTTTGAAAATACGAAAAAAATGGATCATAGCTAATATATTTCTTTTCTATTTCTTGAAAATATTTTTGAATCATTATTCATTTTACATATGATAAGAGATTAAATAATACAATAAGGTCAATTCGTCCAAAATTGTTTATTAATTATAAATTATTTGTATACCTGAATTTAAATAATTGAATTACTACAAAAGTGGTGACAAATGAAATATTGATATCATTGCAGTTGACTATTTTATGAGAAATAGCAATCACAATGACATAGAGTTGACAACTTACCCTCACTTGTTGGCTTATTGTTGGTGGTGGATGGGGGGCAGACACCACGGGTTGCGGAGGGGGAGAGCAAGGCGTTGGAGGTGGAAGGTTGACTGAGTGGTTTGCTGTCTCCATCACCGGTGGTGGCTGGGGCTTTCTTTGGAACTTCATACTTGTTCCTAATTTTTGGTTTATTTTGGAGCCCTAAATTAGAGAAGATGACCAGTGAGCATTTCAGAAACAACGTGAAAGGATTTGATAACATGAACTGGTATATAAGGAAGGTGAAATTATTGGTTCAGCAAAGAATAAACGCGTTTAAGTTAATAAGTACTGATATTACAATTCATAACAATATTCTAGGCAGATAATACAATCGTACAACAATACAAACAACATTTAACATCAATGAGAGACGATTCCCGTATTACCATTCTTATCTCACACTTCAACTTTCATATCAATAGTTAAATTTTATAGAAAATTAAAGAATACGAGACTTGATGAAAAGTGTCATTAATTGCATCTTTGTATTGGTAAATAACTATTTTCTAATTTACTACGAATTAGTTAAAAAAATATAGGCTCATTCAATTAAAAATCTTCAACTTTATCTTTGAAGATACCTATAAAACAAGCACTTAGCATACACAGTGCTAACCGAATGAATTAGAGCAAAGATGAGTTTGCACGTAATTTTTATCTTGGACATTATTTCTTGATAATATCGGAATTTGTAGATGGACACATGATATTTTTAATAATTTTTTCAGTCATTTTTTTCTAGTAGAGAAGACAATCATAGTTTTCTAAGTTATCAATATTCCCCTCATAATAGTTTCGCTCTTAGAAATCATCACACTCACTTTTCGTTCAAAAATTTTGCCACAAGCTAGAAGTAACCTAACTAATATATGACTCAGTGAAAAACTCTTGCGATCCAGAGAGGGAATGCCTTCAGCATCCTCTTAGACGCTAAGGAGAGGTTGTACGGCAGTAAGTTTACATCTTCCGAGTGTTCTCAACCCCCTTCTACAACCTCTGTCATAAGCTCCTAAAGGAATTTTCTCTTCATCAAATATTATATTCTTCTTTTTAATGAAAAATATTGTCTTATTATTTATTTATTTTATTATTATGGAAACACTGAGCCTCTGTGATCCTCTCATCACGGTGATCTTATCTTAAAATATTTCTTTTATTCCACCCAGAGTTATTGCTATAGAGACGAAAAAAGGTTTATTATATAGTGATCACCATCAACACCCTTTGACAGCAAACTCATTTCTTGAAAAAATTCTCACTAACCAGAGCACACTTCTCCTCCTTTCAACCAGATTACGTCTTTTTATTATTACTATTCACACACTCATTCCTTTCCCTCGCCTCTCTCTTCCCCTCACCTTGCCCTGACCTGAGCCCTGCCTGACGTTCTTGTACGGCTGGAAAAGGACGATGTACACCTTCGGAGTGAAGAGACACCCCAGTGACACCGAGGCTGATATGTTCACCACCATGCAGATGCTCGCCAGTTGAATCTGAAGGTTAGAGAAAAATAACATGTTAATTCATTAGAAGCTTCAGTGGCTTTCATAGTCAAATATCAGGTGATTAATTATCATTGTGCTGCAATATTTTACCGATAATCATAAACAAATTTAGAAGATGATTGTGAAATAGTAGTACTTTTATTCGATATATAACCCCTCACATTAAACCAATTATTTATTTTACTCAACTTCTAAATATAGTGTTAAAAAATACTGCCAATGACAATTACGTTGGCCAATAGTTAATTACAGTAGTGATGATTGTACCAGCTACTGATCAGCTTATCGATACAATGAAATTAACTTATAATCTATAGTAATTTCTTTAATTTTGTAGCCACCATAAAAGTCTAAATTTTATATCATTCCGAAAATTTGTTATTACTTTATAAATATTCATGCATATTGGTTCATGGGTAAATATTATTTTTCGAATTCATTCTAATATTGATTTTCTTCTGCTTCCTAAAGTACCTCACTTCGGCTCCAAATTGTTAATCTTTTCTGACGATTCTGAAGCCATATAATGGTGTCATTTGTTAATAGAATGTGGGTGATAAATTGATAATTATTCAGTTAACATTTATAGTATGTTACATTTCGTTACTGCTCGTTTGTCATCATTTGACAGTAACTATCAGGGATCAATGATGACATTGATAAAAATCGAAAAGAAATTAAATCGAAAAGAAATTGAATTGAAAATAAATTGAATATTTCATTAACTGATCATCATCAACATATTCAAAAAAATCGTATTGTCTAAATAAGACTAAAATAGCTATTTATTATTTGTGAGTAAAGGGTCTATCGTCCAATACATATTTACTCGCGGAGATTTGTAGGTTAAATGAACACAATTAATGGAGAATAGAGGGTTGAGTGATAGTTAAATGCATTCATTATCCGATATGAAAAAGGAAATTCTCAAAAGGTTCTATATACTATTTACAGTATTTGACCTTCATTTATAGGTTTGGCACAAAATAATAAGAACCTTTTCTTTTATTTTTATTCAGTAAATAATAATGAAATTGACTTCGAATGTGAAGAGGACCTTCAAATTGAGGAGAAAAATTATAGATTTTTTTCTTTGTTTTTTCTATAATAAATAAACAGTAGTGATAGAAATAATAATTATAATTTAAAATATTTCTATTCCGACCACAGTTAATCTCCACTAAATAGTCTCACCTTGTAGTCATTGTTAGTTCCAAAGTATATTGGGACGAAGGCCAGCCAAACTATGCAAGTACTGTACATGGTAAACCCGATGTATTTGGCTTCGTTGAAATTCTCAGGGATTTTCCTCGTTTTAAAGGCATAGATAGTGCAACACATGATTAGGATCATGTTGTACAACAGGGATAGTATTTGTGCTATGTTTGACGTGTCGCAAGTAAGAACAGCTACTAGACGTTCTGGATAATCTTCGGTTGTTGTGGGTCTTTGCACCACCACCCAAATCAAATTCACCAGAACTTGAACACCAACCAAACCTGCAGGCGTGAAATGATTCATTGACAATTGTATACAAGAGAGAAATGAAAAATACGAAAACAGGTAACAAAGAATAAATTTATATTCACAAATATCTATAAGACTGTTGGGGCGTGTTGATTATAGTAGATTAATTATCAAATTGAATGTAAAGTTATAAATACCAAATTTAGGTACACACAAAGTAAATTAAATGCGAATTTAATATTTCATGGCCCATCAATTCTTCACTAGATTTTGAGGGAGTGAATTGGTGTATTAACTGCGTAGTAAGGAAATTGTATAAATTATTAAGCATCATCATTCTGACCTATCTGATAAATACTGTTGAACAGATTTAGTCTATTCTACAAAATAGTGCCAATTTTCTCGAATTTTTTCAACTAAACTCAAATAGTGTTGCTTGTGCTATTAATGAGTTCTGTTTACTATTCACTCACCTGTACATATCATAATTTGGATTTTGGAGAAGTATATGAAGGCCTCTTGATAGATGTAGTTTTTCTATTGAATATTCTTGAAATTCTATTTGTTTTTGTCAACATTGCTGAGTAGCAAATGCAGAGACAAAGACCAAGACCAACTCTCTGCATACTGCACACGATATCAGTAGGTTTTGAAAGCATAACGAAAGTCATGCAGTAGCAGAGGGCGATGCCAATGAGGAGAAAATAGCACAGTTCTCTTCCTGATGCCATGATGATGGGAGTGGTGTTGAACCGCATGAATGTTATGGCTGTGAAGAGTGTGCAGAACAACCCGATGGCACTGGCATGAGAGTGGGGAGAATTTTATTAGCATGACTATTAACTAACTTAATGGAAAATATTATTGGGTGAATTTTTTTGTGTTGTTTCACAGCTAATAAGTAAATGTAAAAGAGAAAAAAGATACAATTGTATGGATATGTATATATATACAAACAATTCAGAGGATCAACATTTTACATGCTGTGATTTCGTCAGTATTTGTGCAACTGTTCACCAAGAGAAAGAAAATGATTTTGAGTAGTAAACTAAGTAGAAAAAGAAGGACTCTATTAAATATAGTTTAGCTGACGAGATTAATGACTCGCACTCTCACACCACAACTAATCGCTAGCGACTGAGAATATATTCACCTTCTAGCCACGCGACTATTTGAAACTAGAGATGATCGCTCGCGACTGTAATGAAAATCGCTCCTTGCAAAACAGCCCCTTAGGAAAATCATTGAAATATTTCAATGATTTTCCTAAGGGGCTGTTTTGCAAGGTTACAGTCGCGAGCGATCATCTCTAGTTTCAAATAGTCGCGTGGCTAGAAGGTGAATATATTCTCAGTCGCTAGCGATTATTTGTGGTGTGAGAGTGCGAGTCATTAATCTCGTCAGCTAAACTATATTTAATAAAGCCCTTCTTTTTCTACTTAGTTTACTACTCAAAATCATTTTCTTTCTCTTGGTGGACAGTCGCACAAATACTGACGAAATCGCTGCATGTAAAATGTAAAACCAGTGATGACCGCTGAGCGATAATCGTAACAATTGCTGCAAAACGTACCATTACACATCACTTTTTCAGATCCTAGTTTGATCAAATCATTATAGAGAAAGGCTTTAGTGCTTTGACGATTAGGATCTATAGTGAGATCTTTTGCGGGTGCATGCCAGTCTGAGGAATCCAATGCCAAAAAAATCAGAAAAATTCACGCTTAAATTTGTGTTTCCAGCGAGTTCTATAGGCATATCTTGAACGGTTTAAGCTTTAAATCATGCTTCATAGGAGAAAAACTATAGGAAAAATATAATTTACGTTCCATTTGACGGATTAAACTAGCAGGTTTTGGTCCATTTCTTGCTGGATCAGCGATTGCGCTGTTGTGTGAAGCTTATAATTTGGTAGTCCTGTTCTCAAAGTATTTGCAATTCTATTTCTTTTAAATTTTAAACGCTTCTTGTACTCTGTTACAGTGATGCAATTGATAGTGGTGGCTTTTCTTGCTGTTATTCCTTACTTCAATTAGAAATTTACGTCTTACTACTACAGGCTTCCATATTCAAGTACAATGAACTGTTTTGGTCCTCAGATATCATTTTATTCTTATGACAATTTCAAGATATTTTCTCTGGGGTTGAACATTTTTGATCAATACATTCAAAATTCCCATAATATAGCGACCAGAAAATATATATTTTTTAATAAACTATTTTTTATTTACGTGTTATCTCAAAGCTTATAAAATCCACTACATATCAATCACTCTTTCTATACATGAAAGTCAAATAATTTTTTTTTAAACTATTATATCTATATAAACTATTATAGCATTTCAAAATAAATAGTAAGTTCTAGATCTGGAACACTAGATCTGGAAATCGAGACAACCGCGGTTTGTCACCAAAACAAGAAATTAATTTATTTGTTTGGGACAATTGTTTTTAACGCTGGCATTTTTCTTTTGTTGAGTGCGTTTTAGTTACTGTATTATTTAGTTTCCTCCAATTTCATGTATCAATATTATTGAATCTTTTGTCTATTCCCATTTTTATTAACACAAATCGCATCACCATTAGCATCTTCAAGTAAATATGGTCCAATGATCCTCGAACACGTGAGGCTACTTTAGCTGAATGATGTTGAACTTCTTTTACTTCAGCAGAGAGAAGTGGACGATCATGAATTTGAATTTCGATTTTCTGAAGCACAGACTCTGCAATCTTGTTCGTTAACAAAACTTTGAGGTGAAAATGGATCTCATCATTCATGATTAAATTCTTCACAATGTATTCATTTTCTGCAAGCTGAAGAAATCTATTCGCATAATTATATCTCTGTAGGTAGTAGTAATTGGGTGAAATTAAATTTTATTCTATATGAATAATTTTCTATATTTTTTTTTGCAAAATACGTTGCAGTAATCTACGTTAGATTCTAAGTTGAAATTGACGTTTGTGACAATCAGCAATACACGCTTCAACAAGCTGAACTGAAGTATCTTTTCATATGGTCTGTATACTCTGTAGCATGCCATAACGTTTTCTATCTAGTGTTGTCAAAGTTTATCTAAATCTATATACCAGTGTTTGTATGCACTTCTTAGAAGGACATACTTTAATACCACCAATATAACTGTAATTCATCTGAACCGATCAATTACATGTAAACTGATCAATTACATGTAAACTGATCAATTACATGTAAACTGATCAATTACATCGGAAGTAATTTAAACTATTTGTCTCCTAGTTTCATTAGGTTGACCTTGGCCGAAAGAATTATAGCTGAGTGGAAATTGAGCGCAAATATTTTTTTTTTTGAAAACAAAACAAAAAATAGGATAGTACTATTATTCAATATGGTAAAATATAATAACTTTATCTATCCTAATAACTTCTCTTGTGTGTTTATTTATTTGGTGTCCGCTTTTGCAAGAGAATGTAACCATGATACATTCAAAATATATTCATAGGAATTTTATATTCATATACTCTTATTCAATTTATATGTGTATTTCACTATTGAGATGAAGTATCAGTTTATGCAGAAAAAAAATTATTTAATTCACTAGAAATAACCTCACAACATGTAATAATTTACTATTGAAGACCCATTATTTTCAACGGGCAAATACACTAG